>CM051691.1:26851942-27011942 GCA_028022725.1 Lycodopsis pacificus
TTCAATGTCATCGCTCTCATCCATCTTGTTTCCAACAGCAGCTGGCAGATGTTTTCAGTTTCCAAAACTGGTGCTATGAACCCTCTGTGTGCTATACCTGCCCGGCACAAAACGACAGACAGATAGAGTCGGAGCACTTAGCAGCTAAACACAGGGAAATCTATTTTCAGGAGTTCAAAAATGAGCAAAATGTTTCCCATACAAACTTTGTAAGATGACATTGTCAATATTGTGCTGGCTTGTTCAACTATGACCAAGGAGCCAAAACGTCAAGCGATGCAGCTTTAAGTGCGATGCGAGATCTAAGATTTCTCTTTGTCGAATATTTTGAATATTACAGAGAAATTTTCCACCAAAGTTCACAATGTAATTGCACTACAGTGGAAGTACATGTTTTGTGCATTCACAGCTCCCAAAAAACTGTTCTCATAACTCAACAAAAGTTTAGTTTTTTTCCTAATTTGTCCTAATTTGTCTTTGCATATTTATGAAATTAGTTGCTCAAGTTGTAACATTTTCAACTCTGTGCTGTTGTATTTCCACTTCCATTCACACGTCTATTTGCATCCCCTCACGTTTTGCATTGACGTTATATGCATTCACACCATGGCTAAAAAATGCATTGAATTCAGTCTAAAAGCAATTTAAAGCCCACAATGCGTAGAAATCAACAATTTCAAACTTCGGGCGAAACAAAAATGTATGCCATCAAATGTATGCCATGTTACATAGTCTGTGTACTTCTTCACAGACTCAGCTTCTACCGAGGGCCTTTGCCCAAAAACACGAACTGAACACTCTCTGGGTAAAATGATTAAAGACAAAATGAATGGAACAAAATCCTCATGGATCACAATTAAGAATATAATCTATACATAATATAAGTTGCCCAGAAAATCCATGTTAACTGACGTGTGCATAACTGCTTATAGATCTAGACATTAGCTGTAAATCTTCACACGGCAAAAAGTCAATTCTCCACAGGGCAGGGCTGTTCCAAACTGCTTCCGATTAAAAAAAGAAATCAATCCACCTCCCACCAGTCTCTCTTTCTTTAAGTGTCTCTTTCTCTCTTCGGTCAGCTGTCACTCTGCTGGCCCGCTGCTGGAGTTGCCTGATTGATATTCACTGCACTTTTCCGCTGGCTGACGCACCGACCAGTTTACAGCCTCAGTGGGAGGAAACCTGTCAATACGAGGCTGAGGCTCTTTTATGACTTTGGAAAGCCTCTTTTCTAGTTCCGCTATTGGCCGGCCCTGCAGCGTCCTTCACTAATGCATGGAGTGCTTGGTATTAATAAACCTAAATTAATCTATTGAAACTGTCTTTTGAGTCGTACAGCATGATTAAAATTATGAAACTGAGATCTACTCACATCTACTACACTACGACTTAGAACCACCGCTGAGACTAAATCATGCACATGCTGGGGTTTGTTTCAATGCAGCAACTGATACAATGTTCACTGACCAACATGGTGCAAGAGCATGTTCAGCATAGAGCAACATGAATTTCTAATATATCATTCACATCGGCGCATGATTAAATATAAACTACGTTCTGCTCTGATATTATTCAGTCACTCATGTAGTCCACCGCTTTGATCCAAACCTAAAAACCTTTGCCAACTGTTGGGTTGATTGCTATGAAATTTGGCAGAGATATTCACGGCACCCAGAGGATGAATCCTGAAGACATTGATGAGCCTCTGACCTTTCCTTTAGTGTACGCAGCACATCCGAGATTTCACTTATCCAGTGAAATTTCTCAGCATCTAGTAGATTGGTGGGCTTTTGTAAAGACAGTCATGGTTCCCAGAGGATGAATCAAATTGACTTTGGGGAACCCGTGGCTTTTCTTATTGCAACAGTGAGGTTTGTGCTTTTGAACGAAATGTCACGACAACTATCCGACGGATTACCTTAATATCGACACATTCCTGTCCGACTCACCCGATACAAACACTATTGAACTAGAAGGGCACTCGGAGAACGCAGTACTCCGCCAAGGCCAAATCCTGCATGTTAGCAGAAGGGGAAAAAGAATGCGTGAATCCGCTCCGAGATTCTGATCCGCTTCAAGCTGCTTTCCCCAAAATCCCGCTGACAAACAGACAAACAAGCTGATTCTGAAAACATCACCTCCTTGGCGGGAAACATCAATCCTGACTCTCTCCTGCACAGCGGCGAGCAAACGGCCTGTTTAGAGGAAGCCAGATTCATTCATGCTAAAACGGTCCCTTTGGTATCTGTTGGTGTGGAGATCCATCAAAGACCTGGGTGGTAATGAGCATGAGCACGCTGTGTGCGTTTTACTGACGCCCCGCTGCATCATTTCACGACACAGTTCAAATTAATTCCCGCTGCCATTGAAAGTCATTATTGTAAGAGGCAACTGGGAAAACGCTCATTTCATCATTTCCCAGAGTTAACCTCGACCCCTTGAGTTATTGGATAATTCACACCATTGATCAGCTCCAATGGCGTGAATGCTGCTGGGGGAATCTTGCGGTCATTCCGTGTCACATTCTTGCAGTGCATACGACTTTACACGGGTCATACAGTCAAACACTAACTGGCGACCTCACCTTGTAGTCTGGAAACACTCGGCACAGACGGACAGGGTGCTTGCGTTGCTGTCTTGAAATAAGTGGCAGCATGTCCTTGAGGCTCTTCCGTCCTCAAGGAAAGAGAAATGAATCGGCCCACAGTCTGACCACAGGGTGCTTAGGCCATCCGTGTCATCGCATTACTTGACTGCCGCAGCATTTAAAATATCAAAATGTCCTTGTTTTACTCTTAAGACACAAGCGTTTATGGAAATTTAAACAAAAACAAGTAAGAATGAGTTCTCACCTTGCTCATAGCCAAAGGAACCGTTGTCAATATTTCCCTTTATAATATTTTCAGCTGGTCGGGCAGCACGGACACAAGTATGCTCCACTCTAAAAACCCACTTCTTTACTTATTATTTGAATATATTGATTTGTAGAAACGCAAAAATCATCTTTTTCTCCCCTCTTACTGATGTATGTCAATATTTTAACTGGATACAAAGGTATTTAATGAGTTGTCTTCCAGTGCCTGCTCAGCCCTATATTATGTATAGGACTATACAGTATGTGAGTATAAAATATTCATCACACGCTGAGCCCATACAGCAGCTCAGTCCTTGTGTGCTGGGCTGCTCTACTTTCCACGCTTTGATATCACATGTTGCTGTATTGCACTTTGAAAACAGTCACTCTTATTGACAATCACCTTTGTAGTTTTGCTTTTTCATAACATGATAACCATTATTAAAGGGGCCATATCTTGATAAACTCACTTTTTCAGTGCTGGTTTGCATACAGTTGGGTATCGGGAGTGCCTACAACTAACAAACTGTGAAATAAAAAAGGTGCGCCATCTTTTTGTTACAATCCAATCAGAGCAGACTTTCAAAAATGTCCTTCAACTAGATTGAACCCTTTACTGTTTTCAGCTTAGAAATATCGACTCATAATACTGAGACATGAGTATGACTTCACTGGCAACCACTAATGTAATTCTGGTGGTGAAAAAAAGGCACTTCACAGTCCTCATGGTGAGGGTTATGCAAATGAAAGGATCTTTGTTTGAAGAAGAGTGTGGAGGCCCCTGAGGGGACACAATCCAAAATATCAAGAGGCGTTCGGTTGTGCTTATTTGTTTTTTCCACCCTAACAACATACTGAATGAGAAACAGTGTGGTGTTAAAGGGGCTTTCCTCTGCTGAGTCAAGCCGTTGACGCCCTGGATTTGCATGAAGTAGGTGCCGTACTGCCTTCAGCCTCAGGGGGGCAGGAGTGCGCCACAGGAGGAACATCAGCCGTTAGTAACACATTTAGGAACACAGGAAGGAGAGCCAAACCTCAATGGTTAAATCACATGTTTTCTGATCTAGACAGCCCACAGACAAACTGACCGGGTTGTTTTACTTCGTCGTTTTGTGGCTTGGTAGACAACCAAATGTACGTGCACAAGCACTGAAAAAGTGTTTTTCATGACATGTCCACTTTAAAAGGTTAAACCAGTGGTTTCCAAACCACAAAGCTGGTGACTCCTTACAACAAAATACAATGTAGTTGGGGCCCCTTGTCACATTTCAGATGTTAATGAATTGTTAGTCATACGAGCCACAGGGCCCAGTGGTAGGACTACTTCTACTTTTTGTACTATAAGAATATTTTGTTGATAATGCTACAAAGGATTTTAAAAGCTTAACTTGTACTGGTAGTGAAGTATTATATATATATATATATATATATATATACATATACACATACATAAATAAAGAATGGCGGTACTTCATACACCACTTGTATGTGGATGTGTACTGTGGCTCTACAGGTTTTCATATTTTCACTCTTTAAATGTTGACAAACAAATGATCGTCTTCGATAAAAGGTAAGAAACCAGTAACATGTAATAAAAAGACACGGCACTCCTCTAAAGGAGGAAGCCATTGATTTAAGGAATCACAAACCACAACCACCCAAAAGCAGAACTACAGCCTGGCTTATGGTGTCGTGCTGATAAAAAAATGTGGAGATTAGCTCATGATCTTGTCTGTTTTATCTCCCAACAGTGAAGATGTTGCTGTGCTGTTGGCTGGTTTTGGTGGCTTTAATCCCCGTGACCCTAAGCACCAATCCTGGGGTGAAGGTCAAGCTAACCGCAAAAGGCCTTGAATATGGTGAGGTTTGAGGTTTGAGGTTTAAGGTTTGAGGCACGCTTCCTCCGTCAGTGTGGAAAGCTCTGATCTCACCATCACATTCACTTGCCTTTTTGCGAGGCAAAAAACTGGGGATGGCTTCCATCCAGAAGAAACTGAAAACCATCAAAGTGGCAGATATTTCAGGGACCGAGAAGGTGTCTCCCATTGGCAAAGTCTGGTACAGCCTGACGAAGTAAGGCGCCAGTTTATTCAACACTCCAGTAAATTATGTAGGAAACCGGGATACTTCACGAACGCGCATGTCGTCCCTTCCAGTTTCCAAAGAGCGAAGGTGGATTTGGGTTATGGTCGGCTGGATCGGGTGCCAGGGACGGGGGTCAGACTGTACATCCGTAAGGCCTTCATCCATCTGCACGGAAACTGGAGGGTCACGTACCTCGACATACAGTGAGTGAGGGAAAAAACAAAAGTCCTGCTTATTATACAGCTCAGTTAAATCCATTTTCCGTGATATTTCTGCTGCAGCGGTGACGCCTCTCTCTTCACAGAAAGGACAGCGGCTCTTTCGATTTGAGCGTCAGTGATCTCACCATCACTACGAGCATCGCCATCAAGAGAGACGGGACAGGCCGTCCTGCGGTCAGCACTGTCACATGCACGGCCACTGGCGGCAGCGCGAGCATCAAATTCCACGGCGGACCCAGGTAAGAGAAACCCCGCTGTGCTTGAACCCGTGCGAGGGAGAGGACTGTGAGGTTTCCTTGGTAATGCTCGACATACTGCCCTCATTCCTGTGATGCGTCTGTGTTTCAGCTGGCTGTACAATCTCTTCAATGACTTCATCGATAAGGCTTTACGAAACGCCCTGCAGAAACAGGTGAGGGGAACCAGCCTGATTGCTGTAGATCGCCACAAAGCATCTGGTTGACTTTTTGGATAAACCTGATTATTATTATTAAGCCCGATGGATTATATACAGTGTGCTTTGGCAGAGGCGGTTTTACTGCCTTTGTGCCACAAAGCCACACTGAACTAGGAGTTCCCTCTTCAGACTAGATCACAGAGCTGCTGGGAACAACTTTTGCTGAGGAAGTAGTATTCACTTCCTTTACTGTAACAAAATACCTCAACAGTGTAAAATGCTGTATTACAAGTTCAACTCCTCACAAAAAACTGCAAATCATTCAGATCTGACAGAAAAGTCAGAACATTCAATTACTCTTTTGTCTAAATTAATTAACATTAGACATCAGCACAAATGAGGAGGTTACCCCTCAGCTCTTGGTTCACCTTGCTCCAGTTGGATTCTGAAGTGGTCTGTATCCATTCTGGGGGACAGCGTAAGTTTCTTTTGGATTCTGGAATGTCGTTTTTTGTTGCAGATCTGCCCCCTTGTGGCCAAGGCAGTATCTGATTTGAACCCTCAGTTGAAAACTCTCAATGGTAAAAAAAAATATATATATATATATATCTATATCAAATATTTGGATGTTTCATTGATGCCGAGAGTGTATGAGAGACATTCTACCTCACTGCAGTTGTAGCCAAGGTGGACCAGTTCGCGGAGATTGAATACTCCATGGTGTCATCGCCCACAGTGTCAACATCCTCGATAGAATTGGGCTTGAAGGTAAAGAAATGTCTGTCATTATACTGAAAATTATATATAATCGGAAGCTTCGGTTTGGTATTGAAGAAATAGACAATCATGGCCTCGTCCCAACCCTTCTGTCTCCGCTGTGTCTTTCGTCACTTAGGGTGAATTTTACAACATTGGGAAGCACCAGGAGCCTCCGTTCTCCCCCGCGGCCTTTTCCCTGCCGCCGCAGACCGACAACATGTTGTACATCGGCTTGTCCGCCTTCACCGCCAACTCTGCGGCCTTCGTCTACAACAAAGCCGGAGCCCTCAGCCTGTACATCACCGATGACATGGTGAGCTTCTCCATTCCATCGTCTATCCACATTTTCACGAGGTGACACTGAACTGCAACCTTTCCGTCACGACAGATCCCACAAGGCTCGCCCATCCGACTCGACACCAGAACGTTCGGCGCCTTCATCCCGCAGGTGACGAAACGCGATCCGCTGACTCATCGGCTAAAGGAGGCATGGTCACCTACTGGCAGTTTGTGAGCCGTGTGTCGCTGTGTTTTTCAGATCGCCAAGCGTTTCCCGTGTCTGATGATGAAGCTGCTGGTGAAGACGGAGGAAAACCCAGTGATCACGTTTGAACCCAACAACGCCACGGTGAAGGCCACGTGCACGGTGATGGCCTACGCTATCCAACCCAACGCCACACTCTCCCCTCTCTTCGTCCTAAACTTGGTAGGTTACACAAGTGGCATGATGGAGGGGGAAAAAGCAATTTGTGTTTGCCAAAATTGATAACTTTCTCCCCACTTTGTCTTTACAGGAGAGCAGCGTCAGCGCCCGACTGTTTGTCAGTGGAATGAGGCTGGCCGGAGAGGTCACCCTAAACAAGTGAGTTACTACAAGAGGAAAAAATGAGGGGGGGGGCCAAGAGGTCCTTGTAAAGATGAAAATCACAGTCTAATTTTACCTGATTTGCACAGAATGGATCTGACCCTGAGGACGAGCTATGTGGGAGAGTTTCAGGTGAGAACTGCATTTCAACACGAGTCACAGAGTGCACAGTCAGCACCAGCATGACAAACTAACCCGAACCCGCAGGTCAGAGCGCTCGACAACATCTTCCAAATGGTCCTCAAAGTGGTCGTGATACCAAAACTGAACGGTGAGTTCTTGCATTTACATTTCCGCCTCTACAGTATATGAATTAGATTAACTAAAGCCAGAAAGGCTAACCTGGTTGCCCCTTTTTAAACAACTTTTTATTTATTAACAGGATATTTATTTGACATCATTGAACATTGCTACTGTCTTTATTTTTATTTTCACTGTTACCATACTGAACAAGTTTTAAAAATCATTAATGTTCCTTAACCCAAGTTAATTTGAATCTCCTGTTGTACTTCTTTTATTTGTTTATCGGTTTAATTGTGATCTTTTTATGTCAAGCACATTAAATGCATGTTTTGCACTGTATAATTCAAACTATTTCAATTCAATATATTTTTGTGACTAGTTCATCTAAACGTGTGACATTTTGCTTCATAGTTGAACTTGCAAAGGGATACCCACTTCCCACACTTAGAAAGATGAAGCTCGTGAGGTCTCGGCTTCAGGTCCTGAAGGTCAGAGTCTGCATGTTTTTTATAAACCTGCCTGTGTTTGAGTGAGCTGCATGTATCGTATGAAAAGGGGTTTAATCAGGGCCAAGGACTTTAAATTAGTGCTGGGCAAGTTAACGCGTTATTATTGCGTTAACGCATTCATTCATTAACGCCGACAATTATTTTATAGCGCGTTAACGCATTTTAAAATTTTTTTTATTTTGAAAGTCCGTTGATCACTGGCAGCGGTGGAGGAATGGAGACTACTGGACATCGCTGCGGTAAAGTCAGCAGACACTTGCATGTTAGTGCACCTATATGCTGAAATTCACGGTAAACGCATTCAAACGGCACAGGTCGGGAGCGAGCGAAGGACTTTGAAAGTTAGCGGAAAGATTAACGTAAAACATCCGGTTTCTTCAGACGAACATCCGGTTTTCAGAATAAGATGCCAACAAAGTATGAATTATATTCACATCAAGTATGAAACATGCTGCATCTCGTGAGTTAAAGGGAAAATACACCTAAATTGTGCGTAAAGTGTCTTTATTCTTTGATCGCTGGGTAACCATCATTACCTCTGAGTTACAGCATCATAGTGATGAACAGTAGAGCTGCATTCACATGCTCTGTCTGTCATGAAGACAGACATTTTTGCTGAAACGTGCTGAAACATTTTATTCCTGTTGCACAGCAGTGGAACGTTTCACATACAGTCACACACTGAGCACAGATAGTGAAGAGATAGAACTGCTACTGTGTAAAGGGAATACTGATGCTAAAAATAACCTTATTTGTTTAAAGTGTTTACAAACCAAATGTTATTGACCTTTTGTTCATAAAGCAGTACTTTTAAAATAAAAGTGCGCAATACACTACTTTTGAATTCATTACTGAACTTTGCCATAACAATGCGATTAATCGCAAAAAATCCATGCGATTAATCGCGATTAAAAATTGGAATCGTTGCCCAGCACTATTTCAAATATCTAGTTGATGAACAGAATTCATAATCTCAAAGCTGTTATTTACCACTGTTGCTGTGCTCTTCTCTAGGACTACATGATGATTGGGACAGATGTTCAGTTCAGCGGTTGAATGGCAGTTCTGGAAACTCCCAGAATTCATTTCTGCACTGGGGCATGCCACAATGAAGACGCAATCACAGCGAGACTGAAAAACTGAATGATTCACATATAATATTTCTCCTCTTTAGAAATACAGATCTCCTGTTTGCATTTGGATCTCAGTTATTTTTAAAATAAATGTTCTATTTCTCACACATTCTGCCATTCACTCACATTTTCCTTCCGGTCATCGTTTGGGGCTGTCAGCCGTCATATCCGCTGTTCTCATCATTTATCTTGTCTCGTGCTCAGGGCACACGCTTTCAACCAAAGATTTTTACATCAATGCTCTTTACAAAACAGAGGATCATTTACAAGAAGGTACAGCTCCAAACTAAGGGTAAAACTGTAGACTGTGTATAAGAAGTGGACGTAGTCGTCGTGACGTCACCCATTGATTTGTGGAAACGGTTCTGAAGTTTTGAGTTCGCCATTTCGGCCGTCGTCTTGATTTTTTGCAACCATTGAAAGGAAGTGATCATATTTGGACTGCGGAGAAGTGAAGCTGTGGTAGCAATCTGTCAATCACAAGGTAGCCACGCCCTAAAGCATACCCTGCTTTTTATCTATCGTCTATCTAATCTACTGAATGAACAGCATGCTGTGTTGAAGAAGACTTGAAACTAGAGATTGAGACCATAAACTCATGTTTACAATGTTTACTGAGGGAATAAATCAAGAGAGAAGTAGAGTCATTTTCTCATAGACTTCTGTACAACCAGAGGAGGCGCCCCCTGATGGACATTAGGAAGAATGCAGGTTTAAGGCACTTCAGCAACTGCTTCATTTCTTTTAGAACTAGAGGTTTGCCACCATAGAAAATCCCAACAATGTATTGTGTATCATACTCTGTGATACATGAGCAAACCCTGCTCTGCCTTTGTTAGGAGGAGGGAGAGCATGCTTTGGTTTTTCATTATGATGGCAAACATTGACAGAGGAAAATTGTAAAATTCTGAACACTGCGGCCTTTTACTCTCAAAACGAGAAAGATAATTTCATTCTGCGACCCAGTTAAACAGCAGCAGAAGAATGTGTTATGCACTGAGTGGCTTGAGGGACATATTTTCCTTTTATGTGCTTAGTTTCTTGTGCATTACTTTACTGGAAATTGACACAAGGAACTAGAGACGAACATGACAAAAAGCTGCTCCAAACCACGTCAACTTTTTAGAACTGAGCCCTTCAGAGTTTCTTTTTTAATGCAAACGACACTCAGATAAAATCACTGTTAGAGAGCAGGACGGTGAAACAATGGAGATACTAACTCTGCTTATTGTTGCTTCATCTGGGTTAGTCCCCCAAGCTCAGTTCCTCATTAAATAAGTGAATTACAGGCAATGTGCCTCCCTTCCTCCTCCACTCTGCCTTGTTGACAGCGCGACTGACACATCGAGAGGAACCTGACAAACTGCTGCTGCAGGTAAGAGAAGGGTGTGTAGTCACCGTTTAATGGGTAAAATGTTCTTAACAAGGGGAGATTCCAGTGGGAATAAACTAAAGTGTCCTATTGATTATCATTTGTTTGATGGAAAGGATGGGATTCTCCTCCTCTGCCTCGATTGCGTATTCATCAAAGAGCATGTGAAGCAGATTAAGAACGATGCAGGTGTTGATAGTGTTTTGGGAATTATCTATTATTTCTCTTTGATAGGCAGCGTTTTTTTTAGAATTCGTTTTTTACAGTTTTGTTGTTGAAAGTGCACTTTCTTCCTCTGCTACACTTCTGACCCACATGGAAACTTCATTAAGAGAGCCGTCCACTGGTAGTCACATGTCTCACAATTTGTCAGTGCAGTCTGACTTCATCTGTCGGCTCCTAAACATGCTCGGAGACAAAAATCTGTCGATTCCAACCTGCAACATAATCAAGTTATGGCAACGTCAACGTGTGTAACTGTTTGGACTGTTTGCATTGCTGAACAACCGCTGGAGCTCTTGATCGTGGGAACACAGCATGCGACAGCCGTGGCATTTGCTGACGCAGAAATATTGCAATCTTGTCTGGACACGCAAAGACTTGAATGCTCCAAAAAGTGCATTTTTCATCATGTAAAACATGAGTCAAATATGGATATTCAAAGTGGACAAAAGTACTAGGACTAGGCCTAATTTAATAAAGGTCCAGCTCGCCTGCTGACTTATCGGGAGTCATGTGGTTTCTTCTGCAGCACTGACAGTCGGCTCTTTCACAGGCCTCCGCTGAAGCAGAGGCTGCAGGGGAAAGTACTTAAGTGGACTTAAGTAGTATTTAGTTTGTGCCTTACGTGACTATTCCCATTCATGCTACTTGATACTTCTACCCCACTACATTACGGAGGGGAATATTGTTCTATTCCATGACAGTTACTTGTGGTGGAGTTACTTTTTTGATTAATATTTTAAAACAAAGACTAGAATATGCTGTTAAAGGGGACGTATCATGGTCATTTTGAGACTCATACTTATATTCTGGGTTTCTACTAGAACACGTTTGAACTCTTTATTGTTCAAAAAACATTATTTTTCCAGATTCTGTACGTCTGAATAGACCTGCATGGAACCTGAAACGCTCCGTCTCTTCAAACCCTCCTCCCAAATAAAGCCCAGTCTGCTGTGATCGAGTTTGCATGTGACACAGGAAGGAGAGTCAAATCACATGTTTTCTGATCTAGACAGCTCACAGAAAAACTGACTGGGTCGTTTTAGTTCATAGTTGTGTGGCTTGGTAGACAACCAAATGTACTTGTATGTGGATGTGTACTGTGGCTCTACAGGTTTTCATATTTTCACTCTTTAAATGTTGACAAACAAATGATCGTCTTTGATAAAAGGTAAGAAACCAGTAACATGTAATAAAAAGACACGGCACTCCTCTAAAAGAGGAAGCCATTGATTTAAGGAATCACAAACCACAACCACCCAAAAGCAGAACTACAGCCTGGCTTATGGTGTCGTGCTGATAAAAAAAATGTGGAGATTAGCTCATGATCTTGTCTGTTTTATCTCCCAACAGTCAAGATGTTCCTGTGCCGTTGGCTGGTTCTGGTGGCTTTAATCCCCGTGACCCTAAGCACCAATCCTGGGGTGAAGGTCAAGCTAACCGCAAAAGGCCTTGAATATGGTGAGGTTTGAGGTTTGAGGTTTAAGGTTTGAGGCACGCTTCCTCCGTCAGTGTGGAAAGCTCTGATCTCACCATCATATTCACTTGCCTTTTTGCTAGGCAGACAACTGGGGATGGCTTCCATCCAGAAGAAACTGAAAACCATCAAAGTGCCAGATATTTCAGGGGCCGAGAAGGTGTCTCCCATTGGCAAAGTCCGGTACAGCCTGACGAAGTAAGGCGCCAGTTTATTCAACACTCCAGTAAATTCTGTAGGAAACCGGGATACTTCACGAACGCGCATGTCGTCTCTTCCAGTGTGCAGATAGTGGAGGTGGGTTTGCCAACGTCCGCGTTGGATCTGGTGCCAGGGACGGGGGTCAGACTGTCCATCGGTAAGGCCTTCCTCCGTCTGCACGGAAACTGGAGGGTCAAGTACCTCCGCATAATGTGAGTGAGGGAGAAACAAAAAGTCCTGCTTATTATACAGCTCAGTTAAATCCATTTTCCGTGATATTTCTGCTGCAGCGGTGACGCCTCTCTCTTCACAGAAAGGACAGCGGCTCTTTCGATTTGAGCGTCAGTGATCTCACCATCACTACGAGCATCGCCATCAAGAGAGACGGGACAGGCCGTCCTGAGGTCAGCACTGTCGACTGCACGGCCACCGTCGGCAGCGCGAGCATCAAATTCCACGGCGGGGCCAGGTAAGAGAAACCCCGCTGTGCTTGAACCCGTGCGAGGAAGAGGACTGTGAGGTTTCCTTGGTAATGCTCGACATACTGCCCTCATTCCTGTGATGCGTCTGTGTTTCAGCTGGCTGTACAATCTCTTCAAAAAATTCATCGATAAGGCTTTACGAAACGCCCTGCAGAAACAGGTGAGGGGAACCAGCCTGATACCTGCTGCTGTAGATCGCCACAAAGCATCTGGTTGTCGTCCTAAAAGCAGCTGGTAATTCATAACTAGGAGTTCCCTCTTCAGACTAGATCACAGAGCTGCTGGGAACAACTTTTGCTGAGGAAGTAGTATTCACTTCCTTTACTGCAACAAAATACCTCAACAGTGTAAAATGCTGTATTACAAGTTCTACTCCTCAGTTCTCACAGAGTGCACAAAAAACTGCAAATCTTTCAGATCTGACAGAAAATAAATCTGTGTCACAGTCAGAGTATTTAATTACTCTTTTGTCTAAATTAATTAACATTAGACATCAGCACACATGAGGAGGTTACCCCTCAGCTCTTGGTTCACCTTGCTCTTGGATACCAGTTGGGTTTTGGGGGGACAGAGTAAGCTTCTTTTGGATTCTGGAATGTTGTTTTTTGTTGCAGATCTGCCCCCTTGTGGCCAATGCAGTATCTGATTTGAACCCTCAGTTGAAAACTCTCAATGGTAAAAAAAAAATATATATATATATATCTATATCAAATATTTGGATGTTTCATTGATGCTGAGAGTGTATGAGAGACATTCTACCTCACTGCAGTTGTAGCCAAGGTGGACCAGTTCGCGGAGATTGAATACTCCATGGTGTCATCGCCCACAGTGTCAACATCCTCGATAGAATTGGGCTTGAAGGTAAAGAAATGTCTGTCATTATACTGAAAATTATATATATCGGAAGCTTCGGTTTGGTATTGAAGAAATAGACAATCATGGCCTCGTCCCAACCCTTCTGTCTCCGCTGTGTCTTTCGTCACTTAGGGTGAATTTTACAACATTGGGAAGCACCAGGAGCCTCCGTTCTCCCCCGCGGCCTTTTCCCTGCCGCCGCAGACCGACAACATGTTGTACATCGGCTTGTCCGCCTTCACCGCCAACTCTGCGGCCTTCGTCTACAACAAAGCCGGAGCCCTCAGCCTGTACATCACCGATGACATGGTGAGCTTCTCCATTCCATCGTCCATCCACCTTTTCACGAGGTGACACTGAACTGTAACCTTTCCGTCACAACAGATCCCACAAGGCTCGCCCATCCGACTCAACACCAGAACGTTCGGCGCCTTCATCCCGCAGGTGACGAAACACGATCCGCTGACTCATCGGCTAAAGGAGGCATGGTCACCTACTGGCAGTTTGTGAGCCGTGTGTCGCTGTGTTTTTCAGATCGCCAAGCGTTTCCCGTGTCTGATGATGAAGCTGCTGGTGAAGACGGAGGAAAACCCAGTGATCACGTTCGAACCCAACAACGCCACGGTGAAGGCCACGTGCACGGTGACGGCCTACGCTATCCAACCCAACGCCACACTCTCCCCTCTCTTCGTCCTAAACTTGGTAGGTCACCCAGCTGGCATGATGGAGGGGGGAAAAAGCAATTTGTGTTTGCCAGAATTGGTAACTTTCTCCCCACTTTGTCTTTACAGGAGAGCAGCGTCAGCGCCCGACTGTTTATCAGTGGAATGAGGCTGGCCGGAGAGGTCACCCTAAACAAGTGAGTTACTACGCAAGAGGAAAAAATGGGGGGGGGGGGGGGGGGCCAAGAGGTCCTTGTAAAGATGAAAATCACAGTCTAATTTTACCTGATTTGCACAGAATGGATCTGACCCTGAGGACGAGCTATGTGGGAGAGTTTCAGGTGAGAACTGCATTTCAACACGAGTCACAGAGTGCACAGTCAGCACCAGCATGACAAACTAACCCGAACCCGAACCCGCAGGTCAGAGTGCTCGACAACATCTTCCAAATGGTCCTCAAAGTGGTCGTGATACCAAAACTGAACGGTGAGTTCTTGCATTTACATTTTCTCCTCGATATGAATTAGATGTTCTCTAATCTGCAGCTTCACGGTGCTTACACGTGCGTTTCAGTTCATTGTTTAGCCGTTCGGGCCACATTTTCACTATCAGTTCACTCTCGTAGCGTTATTTTAGGCCGAAGTTACCACAAACAAAGCTCTAAAAGCCCACTGTACACTACCTGCTCAGAAGCAAAACGCTAAAGAGAGGTATTTCACTCAGGAGTCAGTAGAGACCAAAAACAGAGCCAGAGGAGGCTGAATATTGGAGTTAAATCCACCAGGTGGCCAGAAACACAGCTCATGAATGAATGCTAATGTTGCTCCATAACTGCTGCATTGTTTGCCAACAGGTTCATCACATCTACTCAGTCAATGTTGTTTTTCACAACTTCTTTCTGCTATTGCAGGTTTAACTAAAGCCAGAAAGGCTAACCTGGTTGCCCCTTTTTAAACTTTGTATTCATTAACGGGATATTTATTTGACATCATTGAACATTGCTACCGTCTTTATTTTCACTGTAACTAGTTTTAAAAATCATTAATGTTCCTTAACCCAAGTTAATTTGAATCTCCTGATGTACTTCTTTTATTTGTTTATCGGTTTAATTGTGATCTTTTCATGTCACATTAAATGCATGTTTTGCACTGTATAATTCAAACTATTTCAATTCAATCTATTTTTGTGACTAGCTCATCTAAACGTGTGACATTTTGCTTCGTAGTTGAACTTGCAAAGGGATACCCACTTCCTACACTTGGAAAGATGAAGCTCGTGAACACTCGGCTTCAGGTCCTGAAGGTCAGAGTCTGCATGTTTCTTTATGAAGCTGCCCGTGTTTGAGTGAGCTGCATGTATCGTATGAAAAGGGTTTTAATGAGGACCAAGGACTTGGAAGAAAGCTTCTTTAAATATCTAGTTGAACAGAATTCATCCTCTCAGAGCGGTTATTAACCTGCCGCTGCGCTCTTCTCTTCTCTAGGACTACATGATGATTGGGACAGATGTTCAGTTCAGCGGTTGAACGGCAGCTCTGGAAACTCCCAGGATGCCACAATGAAGACGCATTACACTTCTCTTTAGAAATACAGATCTCCTGTTTGCATTTGGATCAGTTCTTTTTTAAATAAATGTTCCCTTCTTCAGACTCTCTTTCCTTCTTTAGACTCTTTTACTTTGAGAAGTTCTCCCAGAGCAGGTCTTCCACGCGTAAAATGTAGATTTCTCAAAGTTTCTGACTCGATCCTACAAATGTGCTGATCATTGAGTCCCAACACAATGACATCAATCAAGCAACAGACAAAAGAAATCCGTCCCGGTGGTATGTATTCAACAAACGTTATACTTCCCATCCAACCCGGATTCAGCATCTTAAAAGGGCCCACTTCAAATCAACCAAACTATCCCCTTAAGCAGTTCAGTACACACACACACACACACACACACACACACACACACACACACACACACACACACACACACTTTGCACTGACTGTATAAATAACATATCCAAATAGTCCAAAGTGACAGCAAGATGACCGTAAAAACAGCCTCAGAGTGTCTTCAAAGTCGTTCGAGAGAAGGAGGAGGAAGTGTCCTAGTTGGTTTCCTGTGATGTCACCTTCTTCAATCAGGAGCACGTTTCAATCCCGGTTGTGTCCGAGGCCACGTGTTCATCGAGCTGGTGCTTCACTGGGCCACTCAGGGAGCTGTGAGCGAGGGCTCGGCCTCTCAGGCTCTGGGAGCTGGACGACGATATCTATGTAGAGATGAGACGCACGACGTCAGAGTACGAGAGACTGAACGATGAACCGTTGGAAAGTACCAGATATCATGCTGGAATCTCTTACCTTGGTCTTTATCTAAATACTTGCTTCTATTAGTATTGGTAATGATGTGTGATAAGCTATCTGCATGTACCAAACCCTACCTTCACCAGCACATAGTCTCCAGCATTGACCGGCGCAGTGTTGGATGCTGCAGGCTGAACGGCAACATCCTCTTTGGGGAAAATCACTTTCATGTTGCCGTCCGTTCTCCCGCACAGGTCCTCTGCAGATCTTTTACTGTCCTGCGTAAAAATGGAAACCCCGGAGATGAGCAGCGTGGCCCGGCAACAGGTCACGGTACTACTGCTGCTTTCATCCGCGGTGAGCAGTGACACGCATCACGAACTCAATGTGTGCGTTTCTATCGGAGCCGGTCAATCCTTAAAGTATCAACGAGACTCAGAGTCCTGCTAGTGGCTCTGTGAGGCTTTGAGCTAAATGCTAACGCTACCATGCTAACGTGGCGAGCAGGTGAAATGTGTCTCAGTTTAGCGTGTTAGCATGCTACCATACACCAATGCACTCGGGTTGTAACGACATAGTCATGGTGCAATACCGTCTCACAAAATATCCTGGTTTCACGTTATAGAATATTACTTTATTATAATTATTAATAATAAGGAGAACAGAATTACCATAATAAACTAAATCATAAACCTGATCAAAAAATAAATAGCATGACACTTGAATAAGTTATAAAACTGCGACCTCTTAAAATAATGTCCTATGTTTATTAACATGTAGTGTCGGAGCCACACTGCTCCCCTCTGTGCCTTTAATTCACACACACATTTTTACAATACCGTAGATTAGCAAATGTACACGTTATGATAACCTCCAATCTTATTTCCCCAGTAAACCGGTATACAACCCTAATCAGCACAAAACACAAAGTTCAGGGGCCGATGGGAATGTCTTTTTCTTTTGCAGGTATTTGGTGAAATAGGTTATTATTTTGAGCGGCACGTTAAAGGCCCACTATGCAGAGATCCTCGCTTCCTCGTTTGTAAAACGCAACATTGAGAGTTGGCCCCTCCTCCCACCACTCCCCTCAGTGTCACATACTGCAGCAACAGTGAAAGCAAACCCCAGATTCGCTCTCGTTTTGGAACGAGCTTTGGGTTTTCGGCACTGCGTCTGCCAATTTTCGAAGCTTCCTCTTGGATGCTCGTTTGCCCATGAGGGCTCCACACCCGGCCCCCAAAGGCCGAGGCCTAGAAACGTCCCCGAGCACAGCGAAATAGGAAAATAAGGCCGAGGCCTAGAAACGTCCCCGAGCACAGCGAAATAGGAAAATAAGGCCGAGGGCAAGGTCTCTGCAGATACAGACACCACTTCTAGTGGGTCATGAGTATTGGTTCAGAGCGCAGTACTCACTCCCTCCACCAGGACGAGCTGTGTGCTGCCGATGAGCGCGGCGTTGACCCTCGCGGCTTCCTCTCTGAAGGCGCCGATGCACTCCTCCAGCCGCCGCCGCTTCACCTCAGCCGGCACGTCATCCTGTAGCCGGTGGGAGGCGTGGGTTTTCTGAGCCACGGAGAGAATGAAAAAAAACTCTATCACGCGTGGGGCGACCGAAGAGGGAACACGTTTGAAAGAGACAGCTTGGATTTAATTATAAAAAAAAATAAAGAGCTCACCTTTCTCATGCTGTAGGCAAACAGGAAGCCCACATTGAAGCCCACCTCTCTGATCAGAGACAGGGTCTGCTGGTGGTCGACCTCCGTTTCACCACAGAAGCCTGAGATGAAGTCACTGCTGAGACTCGCCTCTGACACACACACACACACACACACACACACACACACACACTTAAACTGACCTCATCTCAGTACATTTTTCACAAGTAATTTGACTTTTCCTTGAGTGAAATCTGTTTAAACCCTTTTTAAATATTCTAGTAACGTTTTACCCGACCGCATCGTTCTTACCTGGGATGATTCTCTTAACGTTCTCCACAAGATCAAGGTAGGCCTCTCTGGTGTAGCTGTCCATTTAATAGGAACACACATGTAATTAGAACACTTGGTGGCACATTAAGAGTCTTCACCAACGACTTTACAACGAGAATTGCTTTGACAATTTAGTTTAAGAGCAAAGTGAGGTCTTACCCGCGCCGCATGGCCTTCAGGACCCGGCTGCTGCCGCTCTGGGCTGGAAGGTGGATCTGCTTACAGATGTTCCCTCGCTCCGCAATCAGGTGCAAAACCTGTAAACGCCAGCACACAGAGCAGGTCAGGGAGCCTCAGTCCTCCACAGAAAGGGGCCGGGTTACAACAGGCCATCACACAGCGGGAAGACGGCACCTTATTGAACGTCTGTATTTACACTGGGTCATAATAATGAGAGTTGGTGCTCTTGAGTCAAGTGCATCATACGGAAGCCATGAGAGGCAGGTGGGAAAAAATAAAGTGGTTACACATTTTCTGATCTTAAGTGTTTTCTTGCCAGTGTTTATGACTCAAGAACAGGTGAAATGTTTCCATTCACTCTAAACACAAGGTACATATATTGTGTGTTAGCAAGTTATGTAAATTAAAATCCATCAGAAAACATTAATGCTTTTAGTCCCATTTAAAAGTTGAGGTAATGTTGCACTTCAGCCTCTTGTGGCCAGAATTTGTATTACAACAACAAACAACAAAATATCTTTCTTTTTTTTAAATTATTTTCACAGATATAATTTTGAAAAAAAATGTTGAAGGCAGAATAAATGAAAGTGCTCTTGTGCTGTTGTATGTTTTGTAATTCAAACAACTGTAAAGGACTTCAACACGGACCACTCTCTCCTCCACCTGTCGCACAGATGGAAAACAAATAAGGAACTTAGAAAGATGATCTTCTCAAGTCATGAACACAGGAGAGAAAACTGTTCACATCACACTCGGAGAACGGATCTTTTCTCAGGGCTTCCGTAGGAACACGCACCTCATCAGGAAAATCCTTGGGATGAGGGGAGGTGAACCTGATCCTCATGTCCGGATCGATGCGCGACACTCGGTCCAGCAGGTCGGAGAAGCGCAGACCTCCCTGCTTCGCTCTGTAGACGGTGTTGAAGCCCTGGCTGAGCTCGGTCGGGTCCGAGCCGACGAACTGCTCTTCTGACGTGTCTCTGTAGCTGTTCACGTTCTGACCCAGCAGAGTCACCTCCTTCACACCCTGGTGTAAGAACAAAAAGATATACAGTATATATATATATATTTTAGAGGGGGGGGTTATTCAGCCATTTATAGTCACCATGTTGTGTTTTATGGCTCTATCTAAAACCATTGATTACTATAAATGTTGTGAGTTTCCTCTCACATTTCATTTTATTACCTCATACACTTCAGGTAGCAGTTTTCCCCGAATCAGAGAAAACATTGTGTACTGGCAATACTTCCGCTTTCAGTGTGTTTCCTACTTGCTATGAACAAGTGTAGGCGGTCATAACTCGCCTGGTCGGACAGCATACGGACTTCCTCCAGCACGGAGCCGACGGGTCGACTCCTCTCTCTCCCTCGGGTGAAGGGAACGATGCAGTAACTGCACATGTTGTCGCAGCCTCGCATGATGGACCTGCCGGCACAAGAGACGCACACACACACACACACACACACACACACACACTCATCAGACAGTGTCGAAAATGACAGGAGATGCTGTGGAGCCTGAAACTAAAAAAAGCCACCTACACAAAAGCACTGTTTCCCTGAGGAGCGTGGTGGACGGGCATGACGTCGGCGTAGGTCTCCTCCAGCGACAGCAGCACGTTGCTCGCCTGGAGACCTCCGTCAGCCACGGTCAAGAGGCGGGGGAGGTCCCGGTAGGCGTCCGGACCGGCGAGAACGTCCACGAGCTTCTCCCGCTCCAGCAGCTCCGTCTTCAGCCTCTCCGCCATGCACCCTGGACAAAACACGGACAGTTCATGCTTCTTGTAGCAGCAGAATGTCCAGACATGAGTGAACGATGTGAACTATATATAAATAACTCACCTAAAAGCCCAATTTTCATCGGCGTGTGGGACTTCATCCGCTTCTTCTTCATCGCCGTTAGCTGTCGTAGTCTGTTCCAAATGGTTTGTTCAGCTTTCTCTCTGTGGAGAGAGACATCTGTCCGTCAGCTGGTGCATCTGATTCAGTGTGTTTGGTGTCATGGAAGCCTTGTAATGCCAGAGAGCATATCTTACCTTATGGAGCATGTTACCAGAAGGACAACGTCTGCCTGTAAGAACATGTTTTTTTATTTTTGCATTACTATTTTTTCCCCCACATAAATGATGTTTAAAACAGAATGGAGCTCTTCTGTACCACTGTTAAGTCCACTGTGCGTTGGTATCCCTTCCTCTGCAGTATGGACCAGGCTATCTCTGTGTCGTTCACGTTCATTTGACATCCGTAGGTTTCAAAATACACTGTGATGGTCACACACAAAACACACCAGTTTATTGTAGCATTCGTCCCCAAAAAACATTTCAAATGAACTTTGATTCATTGACTTACCTTTCCTTGAGTTCCCCATCTCCAGGTCCTCAGAGAGATAACTGTGTTTGTCGCTCTCAACGGCTGCACGAGTCTTATGGACCGAAACTCCTTTGATGAAGTCCTGAAGACTTGGACCAGAGGATATCTGAGTCTTGAACCTGTCTACGGTTGTCTTCCTCTCTCTTGGAGTCACACCAGTGTTTGCTAATTTAGAGCAATGTCTTGGTTGAGCACACCTGAGGGGTTTCCAGTGTTGATGAAGGGTCATCAGGGGTTTCCTGAGGTATTCCATACTTAGTTAGCTGCACGAGCAAAGGCTCTGTAGTTAGCTACTTTTAGCGCTACTTACTAACATGTTGTCGCTTGTTTCTTAATGAATAAGAGCTACGTTGGGTAGTTAAATGTCATTCCGACACACGTCTTGTGAAGCCAAAGATGTCATCTGAACAGCAAGAGGAGTCCCTCCCTCATTCCAAGGCAACGTTGTGAAGACCCGGAAGTGACATTGAGCTGTCACAAATCACAAGGTTTGCCGAGTAATAATTAGTTTTGAAGAACGGTGGCAGGAATTTCTAGAGAATATTATCCAATGTATATAATAATCGTTACCTCAACAACTTCATGACTGATATCTGTGTTTGACATGGGCCTGGATTCAGGTGCACTCGCCTCAAAAAGGTCCAACGTTTTTCTTTCAGTAATTTACAAACATAGCGTAGTGGTCAGGAAGAGTCGGACGTTTTTATTATGAACGTTAAACTGTGTCTTTACAACTGTGAGAGAATAAAAAGGATGCCTTAGCATTGCGGTGTCCTGTTCAGCCAAGCAGGAAGTTAACGACAGAGAATTATCTTGCGTCCCCTTAGCCAAAGATGACCCCGTGTACATCCCGCTTAACAGTCCGTGTAAAACCCTTTTAATCTTAAAACAACGTTCCGGGAGTAGGTGTTCGCTTCTACTGAAAATTAGAGGAACAACCACAGGCGTAATTCACAACAAAGTCAAATTTTAAGAGCCAGTGTCTCTTTTCAAGAGGGACATGGTTAACATTAAATTTCCATTAAGCACCAAATTATTTGAAAATAAAAAGTCTGTGTGTGAGTGTGTGTCCGGTTTCAGGTCGGTCATCAGCTGCTTCTGCTCAACAGCACGAGCCATCCCATTCACCATCTGCTTGCGCAACCCCCCTCCACCCCACCAGGGGTGCTACAGCCACTACGAGGACTCGCCAAGATCCTTAGAGCCTTGACTTTCGCTGGCCATCTCGCCCATCCGCACCAGAGCGTCGAAGTAGCCCTTTGCAGCATATGTGACACCTGGAAACATGGACGCATTGGGCATCAGACCAAATCACGTTGAAATCTGGTCTAAACGTGAACGTTGAATCAACGTCTTCAAATAGTCGGCTAAAAAATGTTCACTTTTCAACGTGTTTTCAACATGGAAATGCTCACAGTACTTCTTCACTGGAATCACATGTCATTTAAATATTGACTAATCCTGTGTTAATGTAACGGTGTACTCTGAGGTCATCATGTGAAAGGTGTGGTCATATTCTGTCAGTAAAACACTGACCTGTGTGGTATCAATACTGAACAATGTTCTCTTTTCTAGAGTCAAAATATCATGAGATCGTAATCCTGAAAAACAACAAATATTTAATATTTATATTCTTGATAACAATCTAGTTGTACAACTTACCCTACTGACAGAAGCTTATAGAAGATATATTTTTTCATAATTATAATTTAAAAAATGAATCCCAGTCATAAACGTTGACATCTTTGATTTGAAAAAGATTAGAAATTTTGCAGTTTAGAGATCCAGAGTCTCTTTTAATCTCCGTCCCTTCAGGTCAGAGGTCTGGATCTATTGTCCCACAGGGCTCTGTGAGTGAGCTTCCTCTGGTTTCCCACACTCTGTCCTTTCACTGGAGGAACAATAGAAGTGTGCCTCATTATGCATCATGTTGGACACAATGACTGACCTCTTACAAGACACACAGGGTTCACTTTAAAGCTTTTACATTTCAACACCTGAAACTTACAACTTTTTACAAAATTGTCTTTAAAATGTGTTTTCCTCATTTGGTTTGATGAATTGATTTACTCCATATAGAGTGATGTTTCATTGATAATCCCTCTTCATCAATCATCTTAATTGAACCACATTCCTATACTTAGTTTAACCATAAACAGGTTTGTTACTGTTGATCAATGACTGTATGTTCTGAACCTCATCTTGATTTATCATTCATCATGATCGATGATGGAGACCTCTATCAGTTATGATGAAATGAATAAACGATGACATGAGAAGACATAATGTTCAGTTAGAAGTGTTTGTTTATTCAACAAGTCACAATGAGCCTCATGAAACTCAGTTAAACATCAAAAACAACAACTCCAGATTTTGCCTCACAATCATTTGTTTTTGTTTTTGTTTTTCAGCATCAACATAGTTGTCTGTACATCCATGGTTACAGTGCAAACAGACATTGAGAAAAGTAAAAAAGAAAAGTAAAAAAGTATGCAAAAAACTCAATATACACAGTAAAAAATGCCCAACAAAGATGAATTAACAGTAGATTTCCAAGATTGATGAATGTGTGTTGTTGCAAGCCTTTCCGGTATTTTCCTATTAGTACAACACTGTAAAGTCTCTTGATTTCTTGTGTACTAACTGCAGAAACAGTCGGTACACCATGAAGATTAATAGCACATACTGCTTACAATTAGTATGTCGTTTAAATTTGGGATAAAACAACACATAATATTCCCAAAATGAAAAAAGACAATAATTGAAAAAGATATCCTTTACAGATGTTTGCGCTGTACAGATCTTCCAGTGTGTGAAACCTGTGGGGGGGGGGGTACAAAATAACTGAGATGCCAAATTATAGCATTTGTAAGTATTCTTACTCAACTGAAATGATACATTACATGCAGCTAACAGCCTGTGAAAGAAGGGCCGGTGTGCTGTTCCACAGTCACAGAGACCTTCATTGGTAATATCGTCAGTGGGAGTTTACTCCAGCTGGCAATGTATGGAAACAGTCTGTCAGTGAATCTGTGTGTGAAGGTGTGTATGTGTGTGTTCGTGTCAAGATCAAAGAACGACAGTTTTCCTTTGTCAAAGTCCAGATGAACTCGGATCCTCCGGAGCTCCTTCTTCACTGACAGAACTTTATTTGGGCGCGGTGGGGAGAATGCTACGTACTCTCCATTAAGGAGACATATTTCCCAGAATCCAGTCTGTATTTCTCCCTTTCTCCGGACAGACTCATTTATCACACCTATGGCCCAGAAATGGTCATTTATAATGTCAAAGTCCCAGCTGTGAGTCCCAGAGTTAAAACCCTCAGAGCCCAGAACAGACTGGTCGAAATCAAACCTCTCTGGGTTTTCAGGACGGTTCTGTTTCTTTCCCCATCTCACACTGGTCAGTTCTTCATTTAAGATGCATTGTGGATGAGCAGTGTTTGGATCCAGAATCATAGGACTGTATGAGACCATCCCCTTCATCTTGATCCAGATGTTGAAGGTCAGGTTGCCCAGGTGTTTGGCCTCGTCTATCAGAGCTCCTGAGAGCAGCTGTGGATCCTCCAGCAGGGGGCGCTGCTGGACTCTTTCCACTGCAGCCTTGTAGTTCTGCAGGAATGAGACGTCTTCAGCTCTCAGCTCGTCCTCTGTGGCTCTGACTGTGTCTGAAAGAGCTGCTATCTCTCTGCTCAGAGCCTCCATCTTCTCCTTCATCATCAGACTCTTCTGCTCCTCTTCCTCCCTCAGAGCAGAGATCCTGGCCTCCTCTTCCTCCTCTAGAAACTGGTGAAGCTTCTTAAACTGCTCCTTAATCTGCCCCTCTGTGTGTCGGGCCTGGACCTTCATGTGTTCTGCTGTTTGATCACAGTTTCCTTTAACTTGTTCAAAGAGCTTCAGTTTCTCCTTTAAGGGCTTCAGGGATGTCTTGAGCTCCTCTTTGAGATCCTGCACAGCTTCATCGATGGGTCTGAATCTGTGGTTGTTGTGTGTTTTTGATTCTCTGCAGACGACACAAACCGGCTCCTGATGGTCCAGACAGAAGAGTCTGAGTTTCTCAGAGTGCAGACTGCAGAGAGTCTCTGAAGCTCTCTGATCTCTCTCCAGTGAAAAGGCCTCACACAGGTTCTTTAAAGCCAGGTTAAGAGGAGGCTCACTCTTTGATGATTTTCTCTTACAAACTGGACACTCTTGTATCCGTTTCTCTCTCCACCAGTTCTTCAGACAGTCTTTACAGAAGCTGTGGCTACACGACAGGACAACAGGATCTTTAAAGATTTCAATGCAAACAGGACAGCAGTGATCCTCTTCTGATCGTGAGGCCATTTTGTCTCCGAGTGAAGCTAAAGACAAAACACACAGAAAAAAAGTTTAACATTCACTTTGACACATAGCTCCACTAAATCACCTGCCTCCAGCATATAGACGTCTGTGTGTGTGTGTGTGTGAAATCAGCAGCAGTTTACAGTAGCAGTATTTCAGTCCTCCTGCAATCCCAGTGTTACCTGTGTTCGCAGTATTTTCTCCTTTCTGTGACTTCTCTCATGGACTTTATTACTCTGCTGATCAAAGTTGAACACATCGGGCTGCACCCAAAGTTTGACTCCGCCCACGTTGAGTGCCGCCCTTCCCGTTAGACCAGGGGTGTCAAACATACGGCCCGCCACGTCATTTTATGTGGCCCGCGAATCCCCCAGCCAAAAAAAAAAAAAAAAAAAAAATTTTTTTTTTTAAATTTATTTATTTTTTTTACAAATATTAAAAGTTAGATGTGAAAATAAAAATATCCACATGGTTGAAATTATGAGATGAGCCATTTGCGGCACCGGTCTCGCCGGGGGCTATTTTGTGTTCATTCGCACTGGACGCGCCGGAGAGGGGGCGTGGCTTATCGCCCTGAAAGCCGTTCAACTGTCCGCCATTAACCATGGAAAAAAGAACCTCTATTTCTGCTTAGTAGGTGTTGAGGAAGTCACAGATATCCCGGGAAACTAAACTAAATATGTTCGGAGTAGTTACATTTACACCGTCTTACATTTACAACCGGCCCCTTGAGGGCGACCGTGATGCTGATGTGGCCCCAGAGTGAAGATGAGTTTGACACCCCTGCGTTAGACTCACTCGACTGCACCCTCTGGTGGCGGAAGCATCACAGCACATTGAAACGTCAACACTGCATGAACAACTAAATGATGAGTTCTGCAGCCTAGACAATATATTACACCAGTACAATTAGAATATAATTAGTGTCGGAATATAAAGAAAAAAGGATGCAACTGTAAATTGACCTGTCAGCTCAGGCATGTCCAAAGTCCGGCCCGCGGGCCAATCACGGCCCGAGGTCAGATGTTATATGGCCCGCGCCTTCTGTCTTAAAATGCATTATTTATGGCCCGCCAGCACAGTCAAAACGGAATGAATAAATCATACAAATTCAACATGCAATTCCTCTTTTTACCTCATGGTGGGAGCACCACTCTGTAACTGTCTGGCTGTTTGAAATTGGCTCTGACCCTTGAACTGTCATGTCTACGGCAAGTAAAGAAAGGAAAGTCGATAATGAGGGCCGCCGCTTCCAGGAGAGGTGGAGATCGCAATATTTTTTTCACCGAAAACCGAAACAACTGTGTCTGCCTAATTTGTCATGAGACTGTTGCCTTGTTTAAGGAATATAATGTAAAGAGGCACTACGAGACCAAACGTGCTAATGCTACAACAAGCTATCAGAGAGCGACCGTGCTAGAAAAGTGAAGCAACTCCAAGACAACTTGGCCACACAGCAGCGGTCCTTTTCACATGAAAACATCATCAAAGTAAGCTATGAAGTGGCCGTGGTAATTGCTAAACATGACAAACCTTTTACGGAAGGTGAGTTTATCAAAGACTGTGTTATGAAAATAGCAGAAAACATAATTGCCCCGAGAAGAAGACAGTTTGCTAATGTTTGCCTGGCTCGTAACACTGAAGAGCTATCATCAGATACTAAGAGACAACTTGATTTTTTTCATTACCCTCACTAAGTCATATTTAAAATTGTCTTGAGGTGAGAATATTGATCGGTTCCTATGTAATTAGCTTTTAGATGGCTTGTTCTTTGTTATCAGACTTTCAAGATGTGAAAGAAAGGCAGAATAGTTGTTGAGATTTGTTCATACATGAATGCTTACATTTGGTTACATTGCTATTTGCTGTCATTGAAAATAAAATGATTAAATAGCAATGTATGTATAGGCTACTTGTATTGTTTAAAATAATGTCAGCAGGGACTGTTGGCCCTTGGGCATTTTCACATTATCAAATCTGGCCCTCTTTGAAAAAAGTTTGGACACCCATAGCTGAATTAAATCCCATTATACAAATAATTGTGATGTCACCATATAAACAATGTCAACTTGTTAAAAGTGGGACATACCAAAATGATCAATGAACATCTCATATTTACACCACAAACATATTATTTAAATAACATATAAATGCAATTCAAAAACACTTAATTCCTATTTTACCTTGACATAATTTGCAGCATTTTAAAAATGTCTGTCTTTTTTTTGCTTCTAGCTCCATCAAGCAATTTGTGAAATATGGGTCATTGATATTTTTGTTAAATGTTACAAGTTTGTAAATGTATTGACTCTCGGAAGCTCTCTGCTCTGTTTTAAGTAAAAAGGCCTCACGCAGGTTAGCTAAGGTACGAGGCGTATCATTTAATACATGTCTTTCCTGATGAAGTGGACACTCTTGTATTTGTGTCTCTCTCCACCAGTTCTTCACACAGTCTTTACAGAAGCTGTGGCTACACGACAGAACAACAGGATCTTTAAAGATTTCATGGCAAACAGAACAGGAGTGATCCTTTTCTGATTGAGAAAACATTGCCTGCTGTGTTTTCAGCTTCACTCAGAGACACGACAGGGACGTCGGTGAGTCAAGAAAATTGAAAGTTTCACTTTCACCTTGAGTTGTTCCTCCTTATAAACTCGAGTTTATGATGAAATCAGCAGCAGATTGAAGCGCCAGTATTCCAGTATTAAATCCCAGTGTTTCCAGTATTTCCTCCGTTGTGTGACTTCTCTGTTAAGTTTAATGTGTTGGTTAAAACACAGTAGACACAAAGTGCAGCAGTGTCATCGGATGCGTATCATTTAATGCCTTCAACTGTGGAATGAGGAACACAGATATACAGCCATCAGGTGTACGCGACCACGCCTTCTGTGAATTCCTGTCACATAAATCTGTGGTGGAGAGGACAGGTATGTAGTGAACTATTCAGCTTCTACAATGAGACAATGTCGTAACACCGCCTGCATGGGAGACAGGGCACATTTATCCTAACCGGTCTGACTGAACCTCAACCTGCCAACCACCTGACTCCTCCCTCCCCAACCAAACAACAAGGAACACAGGTGCCCTCGCGGTTATTCAGCAGGTGTGTGTGTGTGTGTGTCACATGCTTTATAGAGTTGTTGTTTAATATGTAGTGGTGCACAGAATGATGTCACACAGGCTCAATCTGGTGCAACACATTCAATTGACGTGTTCTGCAAAATACAAAAATATGACTTTCGGTATACAATCGCTTCACAGCGTTTTAGACAACAGAGATGAGTATGTTGTGGATAAACAGTTACTTGTTGCGTTATATTGTGTCTTGATTTATTAATAAAAGGAAGGAAAGATGATGGAGACCTCTGTCAGTTAAGTTCAAATGAAAAACCATAACATGAGAAGACATAATGTTCAGTTAGAAGTGTTTGTTTATTCAACAAGTCACAATGAGCCTCATGAAGTATGAAAGCTCCAACTAGAGGTGATGATTCATCACAACAACAACTTGTAGATTTCTACAAGACACACTGTACTCAGAGAGAGGAAAGGAACAACCGTCTTTATAAAAGACAAACCGTTTGCATGATGCGAGGACACAGTACTCACTGTCTTTAAAAATACTTTCCAAATGGATTCAAACATTTGCACTTAGTGAACAAAACAAAGAGTAAAAACTGACCTTACAACAGATCACATTCTTCTCAGTAAACATTGAATTCAATTGAATCCCAAAATGTAACATTTCCATTGTCACTGTAAAACTGAGACAATGTGACGTTAAACAAACCTTTCACAATAAAAGGATAAACATATTGATCATAAAACAGATCATTTTTCAATAATCACATAAAGTGAGGAAAAGTCCATCACAGGAACATTGTGACATTAAGCAAATCTTTTAGGAAAAAAAGATAAACATTTGGATCTAATAACAGATCAGTTTGGAGTAATCAGAGAGATTAAAGTCCTTTAACATGTGTCAAAAAGAAGAGTTAAAGTTTATGATCAAAACGATCAATAACAATCAAAAGACACCAATGGTATCCATAGCTTTTACCACTCCACCAATACATGAAGTACAGTGATGTGTATAATAATTGCTGATGCAATCAGATTGTGTTCATGCAACATGCACGACAAGATGATCTCTTTCTGAACTCGAAAGATAAAGTTTCATCATTTCCTCAGGAAATATCATCTTCCACAAAGAAAACAATCACAAGTAAACTTCTGTACAAACAGAAGAACAAGCTGATCAAATCTGAGGATCCAGAAGAATCCACTTCCAGTAATCTTTGACCAACGTGGTCGTCTCAGTTAGTCTGGTAGTAGCTCCAGGCTGTAGGTGTCTACCACGGCCTCCAGAGGGCGCTGCTGACTGGACTCTTGTCTTTGGTGATGCTGGTCTGGACTGTGGAGCTCAGAGGAGAGAAGTCAGCCTCTCTCAGGTTCTTCTCAGAGGAAGACTGCAGCTTGTTGAAGTGGTTCAGCAGTCTTCTCTGCTGTTGATGCTGCTGCTGCAGTCGTCTCAGGACACAAACGGTCATCTCCAGGATGTCTGCTTTCTCCAGCTTGGAGTCTGGCTGCTGTTTGAGGAACTCTGGATCCAGGAGAGACTTGAGCTGCTCAATGCTGCTGTTGATTCTCTCTCTGCGTAACTTCTCCACCAGAGGCTTTCTGATCTGCAGAAAGAAGAACAAAGTCATTAATAAACTTATTCTGGAGTTAGAGTTAGCATGAAGAAACACAACGTCTCATTGACAACATTTACATCTTCTTGAATCTTTAATTTACCTTGTGGGTCAGAGTCAGCTGCTCCTGAGAATTGGTCATTGCTGCAGTGATTGTAGGTGCCATGTGTGGATCTCTGTGCTGTAGAGGTCTCTGTAGAGAGATCTGATCTCTGCTGGCTTCATCCCTCCTACTTATAGTCCCACATCTCCATATGAATGTGTGGGTCTGGGTCTAGTTGGGGTTTCCCACAGTCTCAGCCAATCAGAGAGCTTGGTGAGACAAAGAGGGAGGCAGCACACTTATTGCTCTTAATTCCTGGGGGACAATGGTTAGATCTCAGGGGAACAGGTGGAGGACTGGGGGGGTGATGGAGAGAGACTCTCAGAGCTCTGTGTGAATGTGGGAAAGTGGTGACCCTGTAGAGAGAGCAGATCTGCTGCCTGATGCTGGATCAATGACTTTGACTGAGCACACGCTCATCATCACATCACACACGTGGAGACTGGCAATTAATTACATCTTGGTTACAATGTCTGACGTTTGTGTTCCAAAACCTGAAGTACCAAAGTATGTTTTTCTTCATAAATTACACAATTTTCCAAATTTTTTGTTTTGACTTCTGTAATGGGAAAATATGTCATAGCCTTATTTTTAGGGTTGAAGAATGTAAGCCTTTACATTGCAAGCACCAAACAGTGCGTTTCTTATCACATTCCAGTCACTTTCTACCCAGGTGTCTTGTTTATGTTATGCTGTCATCTGTCTTTAAGGACGAAGACACACAGAGGTCTTAATTCCTTTGATGAGCTTTAGTTGAAGGACGACCCTCTACGGAAGAGATGATGTGTGATTGTAAAACAGGGTTTATTGTGGGGCATACTGGGGACAAAGGGATTTGTAAACAGGCTTTTGAGCGTTTTCAGGTTATCAAAACAGAACTCTATGCCTTCAAGGAAAACGTCCACATAGCTGTATCATAAACCTCTACCTGACCCTAAAACATCCACAAAGATCAAAGAGCACAGGAGAAGACAATTGCAGGCCATATATAACCCCATTGTTGCAGGGAAATACACCAGACATTGCCTGTTTCAGCAGCTGGTTTCTCTGCTCTGTGGGTATAAATGCAGCATTCATGTAGATGAAGTCAGGGCACTCCTCAGTAGACTCTGCTTTTGCTGTCTGTTGAGAACTGTTTCTCGTCTTTGCTTGCAAGCAAATAAATTGACTATCTTTGATCTTTCATCAAGACTCTGTTTCATTTGACATTGATTTGATAACACTTTAAACTCTTCTCCCGAACAGTTTCAGAAATATTCCTTCACAATTCTCTCTTAAACTTTTAACAAAATACTGTATTTTAAAATGTCAGTTATTTCATGTATTATTGAGACAATAACTCAATATATTTAAAAACGTGAAGACAACAGTTGGTTTTCTGTCCAGATGCTTCAGTCTTGTGTCTTGTGTCTTGTGGTCAGTGGGTAGAAAGTTGGTCTCAGTTTCCCACACTGACTCCTTGAATGCTGGTCGATGAACAACAAAGGACGTTGAATGGAGCCTTTGTGACTGATACTGGACGTGTGTTGTAGTAGAAGCAGAGCCTGACGTCACCAACCATCTGGAGGGAAAGAACACCATTGGCTGACTCTGACAGTCTGTAAGGGTTAAAACTATGATGAGAGTTTCACAATAATTGTATTGCTGAATTGATTTTGCAAAATATTAAGTCAACATTGAGAGATTTTGATCATCCAGTCGATATATATATATATATTCCAATAATAAATGGTTTAAATATGTCCTCTCTGTAGATGAGGGTGGGAGGTTCAGGCAGCTGTTTCCTGAAGTGTGCCAAATCCCTTTGGAGAATAATCTGCTGCTGGTGATCAGAGTTTAACATAATAATCATGTGAAACTCTGATCTCCACAGTTTCCCCACTCTGTCCATGAAAAGAAACGAAGCTCTTTGCTTCAATCTAAATACATCTTTACATTATTCTTTGTTTACACATGAGGCAATTTGGTTGTTGGTCTGTCTTTCTTTCTCTTAAATATTCTACAATTCAACATGTAATCTCAAAATATATGAAGTAAAAAGTATCTGTGATGTAAACCTTCACTGGAATCACGTTATTTAAATATTGACGGTTGTTCCTTTCCTCTCTCTGAGTACAGTGTGTCTTGTAGAAATCTACAAGTTGTTGTTGTGATGAATCATCACCTCTAGTTGGAGCTTTCATACTTCATGAGGCTCATTGTGACTTGTTGAATAAACAAACACTTCTAACTGAATATTATCTCTTCTCATGTCATCGTTTATTCATTTCATCATAACTGATAGAGGTCTCAATCATTGATCATATCTTTGAATGATAAATCAAGATGAGGTTCAGAACATACAGTCATTGATCAACAGTAACAAACCTGTTTGTGGTTAAACTAAGTATAGGAATGTGGTTAAATTAAGATTATTGATGAAGAGGGATTATCAATGATACATCACTCTATATGGAGTAAATCAATTCATCAAACCAAATGAGGAAAACACATTTCAAAGACAATTTTGTAAAAAGTTGTAAGTTTCAGGTGTTGAAATGTAAAAGCTTTAAAGTGAACCCTGTGTGTCTTGTAAGAGGTCAGTCATTGTGTCCAACATGATGCATAATGAGGCACACTTCTATTGTTCCTCCAGTGAAAGGACAGAGTGTGGGAAACCAGAGGAAGCTCACTCACAGAGCCCTGTGGGACAATAGATCCAGACCTCTGACCTGAAGGGACGGAGATTAAAAGAGACTCTGGATCTCGAAACTGCAACTTGTTTTCAAAAATGTCTTTTCTTCTAACTGTTCCTCTGATATAAATCTGAATAAAAACCTTTTTAAAATGTTGATATTTCATCAAATGAGAGACAATATCTTTAACATGGTGTTTAAAAAGGTCTCCATCAGTGACTCTATAATGAACCTAATATTTTTGTTTATTAGTGTCAATGTTTGAAGCATTCACAACTTATATTCTTTCTTGCTCCTTACTATTATTTTTCCATCACTTTTACTGCAACGTAACTAGTTCCACATTTTTCAACCGAGACATTTTAAGTCTACTTTTCATGTTTGTATCTTTAAAACTACTTCCTTAATTTGTTTAAGTCTTTAAACTCGTCCTACTTGGGACTCACATTCATTCATCTTTCTCATATCTTTCACACAATTGAGGCAAATTGCTGTTATGTTTTTCAACCTCCAACATTCTCACTGTAAATTCTTTCTTTCCTTAACGTCACTCACTGCGTGCACAGGATCCTCAAAAGATCCATTTGTAGAGGAGCACATGACCATTTACTGCTAATAGACGGAGTGAAAGCTCTGGAGGAAAGAGTTGAGTGTGAATGACATTCATCCCACCAGCAGACGAGGAATTCTCCAAAGAGATTTGGCCCACTTCAGGAAACAGCTGCTCCCCGAAACCTCCCACCTTCATGTGCAGAGAGGACATATTTAAACCGTTTCTTATTGGAAAGAAAAATATACAAAACATTGACTGATCAAAATATCTTAATGTTGACTTAATATTTTGCAAAATCAATTCAGCAAAACAATTATTGTGAAACTCTCATCATAGTTTTAACCCTTACAGACTGTCAGAGTCAGCCAATGGTGTTCTTTCCCTCCAGATGGTTGGTGACGTCAGGCTCTGCTTCTACTACAACACACGTCCAGTATCAGTCACAAAGGCTCCATTCAACGTCCTTTGTTGTTCATCGACCAGCATTCAAGGAGTCAGTGTGGGAAACTGAGACCAACTTTCTACCCACTGACCACAAGACACAAGACACAAGACTGAAACATCTGGACAGAAAACTACTGTTGTCTTCACTTATTTGAATATATCATTTGGGTTATAGTCTTAGTAATATATGAAATAATTGATATTCTAAAATACAGTATGTTGATTTTTAAAAGTTTAAGAGAGAAGTCAAAACAAAAAATTTGGAAAATTGTATCTTAATTTATGAAGAAGAACATACTTTGGTACTTCAGGTTTTGGAACACAAACCTCAGACATTGTAACCAAGATGTAATTAATTGCCAGTCTCCACGTGTGTGATGTGATGATGAGCGTGTGCTCAGTCAAAGTCATTGATCCAGCATCAGGCAGCAGATCTGCTCTCTCTACAGGGTCACCACTTTCCCACATTCACACAGAGCTCTGAGAGTCTCTCTCCATCACCCCCCCAGTCCTCCACCTGTTCCCCTGAGATCTAACCATTGTCCCCCAGGAATTAAGAGCAATAAGTGTGCTGCCTCCCTCTTTGTCTCACCAAGCTCTCTGATTGGCTGAGACTGTGGGAAACCCCAACTAGACCCAGACCCACACATTCATATGGAGATGTGGGACTATAAGTAGGAGGGATGAAGCCAGCAGAGATCAGATCTCTCTACAGAGACCTCTACAGCACAGAGATCCACACATGGCACCTACAATCACTGCAGCAATGACCAATTCTCAGGAGCAGCTGACTCTGACCCACAAGGTAAATTAAAGATTCAACAAGATGTAAATGTTGTCAATGAGACGTTGTGTTTCTTCATGCTAACTCTAACTCCAGAATAAGTTTATTAATGACTTTGTTCTTCTTTCTGCAGATCAGAAAGCCTCTGGTGGAGAAGTTACGCAGAGAGAGAATCAACAGCAGCATTGAGCAGCTCAAGTCTCTCCTGGATCCAGAGTTCCTCAAACAGCAGCCAGACTCCAAGCTGGAGAAAGCAGACATCCTGGAGATGACCGTTTGTGTCCTGAGACGACTGCAGCAGCAGCATCAACAGCAGAGAAGACTGCTGAACCACTTCAACAAGCTGCAGTCTTCCTCTGAGAAGAACCTGAGAGAGGCTGACTTCTCTCCTCTGAGCTCCACAGTCCAGACCAGCATCACCAAAGACAAGAGTCCAGTCAGCAGCGCCCTCTGGAGGCCGTGGTAGACACCTACAGCCTGGAGCTACTACCAGACTAACTGAGACGACCACGTTGGTCAAAGATTACTGGAAGTGAATTCTTCTGGATCCTCAGATTTGATCAATTGTTCTTCTGTTTGTACAGAAGTTTACTTGTGATTGTTTTCTTTGTGGAAGATGATATTTCCTGAGGAAATGATGAAACTTTATCTTTCAAGTTCAGAAAGAGATCATCTTGTCGTGCATGTTGCATGAACACAATCTGATTGCATCAGCAATTATTATACACATCACTGTACTTCATGTATTGGTGGAGTGGTAAAAGCTATGGATACCATTGGTGTCTTTTGATTGTTATTGATCGTTTTGATCATAAACTTTAACTCTTCTTTTTGACACATGTTAAAGGACTTTAATCTCTCTGATTACTCCAAACTGATCTGTTATTAGATCCAAATGTTTATCTTTTTTTCCTAAAAGATTTGCTTAATGTCACAATGTTCCTGTGATGGACTTTTCCTCACTTTATGTGATTATTGAAAAATGATCTGTTTTATGATCAATATGTTTATCCTTTTATTGTGAAAGGTTTGTTTAACGTCACATTGTCTCAGTTTTACAGTGAAAATGGAAATGTTAACATTTTGGGATTCAATTGAATTCAATGTTTACTGAGAAGAATGTGATCTGTTGAAAGGTCAGTTTTTACTCTTTGTTTTGTTCACTAAGTGCAAATGTTTGAATCCATTTGGAAAGTATTTTTAAAGACAGTGAGTACTGTGTCCTCACATCATGCAAACGGTTTGTCTTTTATAAAGACGGTTGTTCCTTTCCTCTCTCTGAGTACAGTGTGTCTTGTAGAAATCTACAAGTTGTTGTTGTGATGAATCATCACCTCTAGTTGGAGCTTTCATACTTCATCAGGCTCATTGTGACTTGTTGAATAAACAAACACTTCCAACTGAATATTATCTCTTCTCATGTTGTGGTTTTTCATTTGAACTTAACTGACAGAGGTCTCCATCATCTTTCCTTCCTTTTATTAATAAATCAAGACACAATATAACGCAACAAGTAACTGTTTATCCACAACATACTCATCTCTGTTGTCTAAAACGCTGTGAAGCGATTGTATACCGAAAGTCATATTTTTGTATTTTGCAGAACACGTTAATTGAATGTGTTGCACCAGATTGAGCCTGTGTGACATCACTCTGTGCACCACTACATATTAAACGACAACTCTATAAAGCATGTGACACGCACACACACACACCTGCTGAATAACCGCGAGGGCACCTGTGTTCCTTGTTGTTTGGTTGGGGAGGGAGGAGTCAGGTGGTTGGCAGGTTGAGGTTCAGTCAGACCGGTTAGGGTAAATGTGCCCTGTCTCCCATGCAGGCGGTGTTACGACATTGTCTCATTGTAGAAGCTGAATAGTTCACTACATACCTGTCCTCTCCACCACAGATTTATGTGACAGGAATTCACAGAAGGCGTGGTCGCGTACACCTGATGGCTGTATATCTGTGTTCCTCATTCCACAGTTGAAGGCATTAAATGATACGCATCCGATGACACTGCTGCACTTTGTGTCTACTGTGTTTTAACCAACACATTAAACTTAACAGAGAAGTCACAACGGAGGAAATACTGGAAACACTGGGATTTAATACTGGAATACTGGCGCTTCAATCTGCTGCTGATTTCCTTTTATAAACTCGAGTTTATAAGGAGGAACAACTCAAGGTGAAAGTGAAGCTTTCAATTTTCTTGACTCACCGACGTCCCTGTCGTGTCTCTGAGTGAAGCTGAAAACACAGCAGGCAATGTTTTCTCAATCAGAAAAGGATCTCTTGTTTGCCATGAAATCTTTAAAGATCCTGTTGTTCTGTCGTGTAGCCACAGCTTCTGTAAAGACTGTGTGAAGAACTGGTGGAGAGAGACACAAATACAAGAGTGTCCACTTCATCAGGAAAGACATGTATTAAATGATACGCCTCGTACCTTAGCTAACCTGCGTGAGGCCTTTTTACTTAAAACAGAGCAGAGAGCTTCCGAGAGTCAATACATTTACAAACTTGTAACATTTAACAAAAATATCAATGACCCATATTTCACAAATTGCTTGATGGAGCTAGAAGCAAAAAAAAGATAGACATTTTTAAAATGCTGCAAATTATGTCAAGGTAAAATAGGAATTAAGTGTTTTTGAATTGCATTTATATGTTATTTAAATAATATGTTTGTGGTGTAAATATGAGATGTTCATTGATCATTTTGGTATGTCCCACTTTTAACAAGTTGACATTGTTTATATGGTGACATCACAATTATTTGTATAATGGGATTTAATTCAGCTAACCGTTAGCTGCAAACAGGTCAATTTACATATATTTATATTTATTTATATTCTAATTGTACTGGTGTAATATATTGTCTAGGCTGCAGAACTCATCATTTAGTTGTTCATGCAGTGTTGACGTTTCAATGTGCTGTGATGCTTCCGCCACCAGAGGGTGCAGTCGAGTGAGTCTAACGGGAAGGGCGGAACTCAACGTGGGCGGAGTCAAACTTTGGGTGCAGCCAGGTGTGTTCAACTTTGATCAGCAGATTAATAAAGTCCATGAGAGAAGTCACAGAAAGGAGAAAATACTGCGAACACAGGTAACACTGGGATTGCAGGAGGACTGAAATACTGCTTCTGTAAACTGCTGCTGATTTCACACACACACACACACAGACGTCTATATGCTGGAGGCAGGTGATTTAGTGGAGCTATGTGTCAAAGTGAATGTTAAACTTTTTTTCTGTGTGTTTTGTCTTTAGCTTCACTCGGAGACAAAATGGCTTCACGATCAGAAAAGGATCACTGCTGTCCTGTTTGCATTGAAATCTTTAAAGAGCCTGTTGTCCTGTCGTGTAGCCACAGCTTCTGTAAAGACTGTCTGAAGAACTGGTGGAGAGAGAAACGGATACAAGAGTGTCCAGTTTGTAAGAGAAAATCATCAAAGAGTGAGCCTCCTCTTAACCTGGCTTTAAAGAACCTGTGTGAGGCCTTTTCACTGGAGAGAGATCGGAGAGCTTCAGAGACTCTCTGCAGTCTGCACTCTGAGAAACTCAGACTCTTCTGTCTGGACCATCAGGAGCCGGTTTGTGTCGTCTGCAGAGAATCAAAAACACACAACAACCACAGATTCAGACCCATCGATGAAGCTGTGCAGGATCTCAAAGAGGAGCTCAAGAAATCCCTGAAGCCCTTAAAGGAGAAACTGAAGCTCTTTGAACAAGTTAAAGGAAACTGTGATCAAACAGCAGAACACATGAAGGTCCAGGCCCGACACACAGAGGGGCAGATTAAGGAGCAGTTTAAGAAGCTTCACCAGTTTCTAGAGGAGGAAGAGGAGGCCAGGATCTCTGCTCTGAGGGAGGAAGAGGAGCAGAAGAGTCTGATGATGAAGGAGAAGATGGAGGCTCTGATCAGAGAGATAGCAGCTCTTTCAGACACAGTCAGAGCCACAGAGGACGAGCTGAGAGCTGAAGACGTCTCATTCCTTAAGAACTACAAGGCTGCAGTGGAAAGAGCCCAGCAGCGCCCCCTGCTGGAGGATCCACAGCTGCTCTCAGGAGCTCTGATAGACGAGGCCAAACACCTGGGCAACCTGACCTTCAACATCTGGATCAAGATGAAGGGGATGGTCTCATACAGTCCTCTGATTCTGGATCCAAACACTGCTCGTCCACAATGCATCTTAAATGAAGAACTGACCAGTGTGAGATGGGGAAAGAAACAGAACCGTCCTGAAAACCCAGAGATGTCTGATCAGCATTATATTGTTCTGGGCTCTGAGGGTTTTAACTCTGGGACTCACAGCTGGGACTTTGACATTATGAATGGTCATTCCTGGGGCATAGGTGTGATAAATGAGTCTGTCCGGAGAAAGGGAGAAATACAGACTGGATACTGGGAAATATGTCTCTTTAATGGAAAGTACGTAGCAGCCTCCCCACCGCTCCCAAATAAAGTTCTGTCAGTGAAGAAGGAGCTCCGGAGGATCCGAGTTCATCTGGACTTTGACAAAGGAAAACTGTCGTTCTTTGATCTTGACACTAACACACACATACACACCTTCACACACAGATTCACTGACAGACTGTTTCCATACATTGCCAGCTGGAGTAAACTCCCACTGACGATATTACCAATGAAGGTCTCTGTGACTGTGGAACAGCACACCGTCCCTTCTTTCACAGGCTGTTAGCTGCATGTAATGTATCATTTCAGTTGAGTAAGAATACTTACAAATGCTATACTTTGGCATCTCAGTTATTCTACACAAACATTTGTGTGCCCCCCCCCCCCCCCCCCCCCCACACTTCACACACTGGAATATCTGTACAGTGCAAATATCTGTATAAGATATCTTTCTCAATTATTGTCTTTTTTCATTTTGGGAATATTATGTGTTGTTTTATCCCAAATTTAAACTACATACTGATTGTAAGCAGTATGTGCTATTAATCTTCATGGTGTACCGACTGTTTCTGCAGTTAACAAGAAATCAAGAGACTTTACAGTGTTGTACTAATAGGAAAAGACCGGAAAGGCTTGCAACAACACACATTAATCAATCTTGGAAATCTACTGTTAATTGTTGGAATGCTGTTAAGTTAAGTTGTTTTTTCTTTGATGTTTAACTGAGTTTCATGAGGCTCATTGTGACTTGTTGAATAAACAAACACTTCTAACTGAACATTATGTCTTCTCATGTCATCGTTTATTCATTTCATCATAACTGATAGAGGTCTCAATCATCGATCATATCTTTGAATGATAAATCAAGATGAGGTTCAGAACATGCAGTCATTGATCAACAGTAACAAACCTGTTTATGGTTAAACTAAGTATAGGAATGTGGTTAAATTAAGATTATTGATGAAGAGGGTTTTATCAATGAAACATCACTCTGTATGGAGTAAATCAATTCATCAAACCAAATGAGGAAAACACATTTTAAAGACAATTTTGTAAAAAGTTGTAAGTTTCAGGTGTTGAAATGTAAAAGCTTTAAAGTGAACCCTGTGTGTCTTGTAAGAGGTCAGTCATTGTGTCCAACATGATGCATAATGAGGCACACTTCTATTGTTCCTCCAGTGAAAGGACAGAGTGTGGGAAACCAGAGGAAGCTCACTCACAGAGCCCTGTGGGACAATAGATCCAGACCTCTGACCTGAAGGGACGGAGATTAAAAGAGACTCTGGATCTCTAAACTGCAAAATTTCTAATCTTTTTCAAATCAAAGATGTCAACGTTTATTACTGTGATTCATTTTTTAAATTATAATTATGAAAAAATATATCTTCTATAAGCTTCTGTCAGTCGGGCAAATTGTACAACTAGATTGTTATAAAGAATATAAATATTAAATATTTGTTGTTTTTCAGGATTACAATCTCATGATATTTTGACTGTAGAAAAGAGAACATTGTTCAGTATTGATACCACACAGGTCAGTGTTTTACTGACAGAATATGACCACACCTTTCACATGATGACCTCAGAGTACACCGTTACATTAACAACACAGGATTAGTCAATATTTAAATAACGTGATTCCAGTGAAGGTTTACATCACAGATCATTTTTACTAAATATATTTTGAGATTAAATGTTGAGTTGTAGAATATTAAAATGACAGACAGATCAACAACCAAATTGCCTCCACGTGTAAACAAAGAATAATGTAAAGATCTATTTAGATTGAAGCAAAGAGCTTAATTTCTGTTAATGGACAGAGTGGGGAAACTGTGGAGATCAGAGTTTCACATGATTATTATGTTAAACTCTGATCACCAGCAGCAGATTATTCTCCAAAGGGATTTGGCACACTTCAGGAAACAGCTGCCTGAACCTCCCACCCTCATCTACAGAGAGGACATATTTAAACCATTTATTATTGGAATATATATATATATCGACTGGATGATCAAAATCTCTCAATGTTGACTTAATATTTTGCAAAATCAATTCAGCAATACAATTATTGTGAAACTCTCATCATAGTTTTAACCCTTACAGACTGTCAGAGTCAGCCAATGGTGTTCTTTCCCTCCAGATGGTTGGTGACGTCAGGCTCTGCTTCTACTACAACACACGTCCAGTATCAGTCACAAAGGCTCCATTCAACGTCCTTTGTTGTTCATCGACCAGCATTCAAGGAGTCAGTGTGGGAAACTGAGACCAACTTTCTACCCACTGACCACAAGACACAAGACACAAGACTGAAGCATCTGGACAGAAAACCAACTGTTGTCTTCACTTATTTAAATATATCATTTGGGTTATAGTCTTAGTAATATATGAAATAATTGATATTCTAAAATACAGTATGTTGATTTTTAAAAGTTTAAGAGAGAAGTCAAAACAAAAAATTTGGAAAATTGTGTAATTTATGAAGAAGAACATACTTTGGTACTTCAGGTTTTGGAACACAAACCTCAGACATTGTAACCAAGATGTAATTAATTGCCAGTCTCCACGTGTGTGATGTGATGATGAGCGTGTGCTCAGTCAAAGTCATTGATCCAGCATCAGGCAGCAGATCTGCTCTCTCTACAGGGTCACCACTTTCCCACATTCACACAGAGCTCTGAGAGTCTCTCCATCACCCCCCCAGTCCTCCACCTGTTCCCCTGAGATCTAACCATTGTCCCCCAGGAATTAAGAGCAATAAGTGTGCTGCCTCCCTCTTTGTCTCACCAAGCTCTCTGATTGGCTGAGACTGTGGGAAACCCCAACTAGACCCAGACCCACACATTCATATGGAGATGTGGGACTATAAGTAGGAGGGATGAAGCCAGCAGAGATCAGATCTCTCTACAGAGACCTCTACAGCACAGAGATCCACACATGGCACCTACAATCACTGCAGCAATGACCAATTCTCAGGAGCAGCTGACTCTGACCCACAAGGTAAATTAAAGATTCAACAAGATCTAAATGTTGTCAATGAGACGTTGTGTTTCTTCATGCTAACTCTAAACTCCAGAATAAGTTCATTAATGACTTTGTTCTTCTTTCTGCAGATCAGAAAGCCTCTGGTGGAGAAGTTACGCAGAGAGAGAATCAACAGCAGCATTGAGCAGCTCAAGTCTCTCCTGGATCCAGAGTTCCTCAAACAGCAGCCAGACTCCAAGCTGGAGAAAGCAGACATCCTGGAGATGACCGTTTGTGTCCTGAGACGACTGCAGCAGCAGCATCAACAGCAGAGAAGACTGCTGAACCACTTCAACAAGCTGCAGTCTTCCTCTGAGAAGAACCTGAGAGAGGCTGACTTCTCTCCTCTGAGCTCCACAGTCCAGACCAGCATCACCAAAGACAAGAGTCCAGTCAGCAGCGCCCTCTGGAGGCCGTGGTAGACACCTACAGCCTGGAGCTACTACCAGACTAACTGAGACGACCACGTTGGTCAAAGATTACTGGAAGTGGATTCTTCTGGATCCTCAGATTTGATCAATTGTTCTTCTGTTTGTACAGAAGTTTACTTGTGATTGTTTTCTTTGTGGAAGATGATATTTCCTGAGGAAATGATGAAACTTTATCTTTCAAGTTCAGAAAGAGATCATCTTGTCGTGCATGTTGCATGAACACAATCTGATTGCATCAGCAATTATTATACACATCACTGTACTTCATGTATTGGTGGAGTGGTAAAAGCTATGGATACCATTGGTGTCTTTTGATTGTTATTGATCGTTTTGATCATAAACTTTAACTCTTCTTTTTGACACATGTTAAAGGACTTTAATCTCTCTGATTACTCCAAATTGATCTGTTATTAGATCCAAATGTTTATCTTTTTTTACTAAAAGATTTGCTTAATGTCACAATGTTCCTGTGATACTTTTATTGCTTACAGCATGTCATGTGTTGGTGCAATATTATGCATTGGTGATATTTGTTACCTCTTGATTAATATTGATCATTATGATCAAACATGTTAATTGTTCTTTTCATGGACATTTAGTCACAATGGACTTTTCCTCACTTTATGTGATTATTGAAAAATGATCTGTTTTATGATCAATATGTTTATCCTTTTATTGTGAAAGGTTTGTTTAACGTCACATTGTCTCAGTTTTACAGTGACAATGGAAATGTTAACATTTTGGGATTCAATTGAATTCAATGTTTACTGAGAAGAATGTGATCTGTTGTAAGGTCAGTTTTTACTCTTTGTTTTGTTCACTAAGTGCAAATGTTTGAATCCATTTGGAAAGTATTTTTAAAGACAGTGAGTACTGTGTCCTCGCATCATGCAAACGGTTTGTCTTTTATAAAGACAGTTGTTCCTTTCCTCTCTCTGAGTACAGTGTGTCTTGTAGAAATCTACAAGTTGTTGTTGTGATGAATCATCACCTCTAGTTGGAGCTTTCATACTTCATGAGGCTCATTGTGACTTGTTGAATAAACAAACACTTCTAACTGAACATTATGTCTTCTCATGTTATGGTTTTTCATTTGAACTTAACTGACAGAGGTCTCCATCATCTTTCCTTCCTTTTATTAATAAATCAAGACACAATATAACGCAACAAGTAACTGTTTATCCACAACATACTCATCTCTGTTGTCTAAAACGCTGTGAAGCGATTGTATACCGAAAGTCATATTTTTGTATTTTGCAGAACACGTTAATTGAATGTGTTGCACCAGATTGAGCCTGTGTGACATCATTCTGTGCACCACTACATATTAAACAACAACTCTATAAAGCATGTGACACACACACACACACACCTGCTGAATAACCGCGAGGGCACCTGTGTTCCTTGTTGTTTGGTTGGGGAGGGAGGAGTCAGGTGGTTGGCAGGTTGAGGTTCAGTCAGACCGGTTAGGGTAAATGTGCCCTGTCTCCCATGCAGGCGGTGTTATGACATTGTCTCATTGTAGAAGCTGAATAGTTCACTACATACCTGTCCTCTCCACCACAGATTTATGTGACAGGAATTCACAGAAGGCGTGGTCGCGTACACCTGATGGCTGTATATCTGTGTTCCTCATTCCACAGTTGAAGGCATTAAATGATACGCATCCGATGACACTGCTGCACTTTGTGTCTACTGTGTTTTAACCAACACATTAAACTTAACAGAGAAGTCACAACGGAGGAAATACTGGAAACACTGGGATTTAATACTGGAATACTGGCGCTTCAATCTGCTGCTGATTTCATCATAAACTCGAGTTTATAAGGAGGAACAACTCAAGGTGAAAGTGAAACTTTCAATTTTCTTGACTCACCGACGTCCCTGTCGTGTCTCTGAGTGAAGCTGAAAACACAGCAGGCAATGTTTTCTCAATCAGAAAAGGATCACTCCTGTTCTGTTTGCCATGAAATCTTTAAAGATCCTGTTGTTCTGTCGTGTAGCCACAGCTTCTGTAAAGACTGTGTGAAGAACTGGTGGAGAGAGACACAAATACAAGAGTGTCCACTTCATCAGGAAAGACATGTATTAAATGATACGCCTCGTACCTTAGCTAACCTGCGTGAGGCCTTTTTACTTAAAACAGAGCAGAGAGCTTCCGAGAGTCAATACATTTACAAACTTGTGACATTTAACAAAAATATCAATGACCCATATTTCACAAATTGCTTGATGGAGCTAGAAGCAAAAAAAAGATAGACATTTTTAAAATGCTGCAAATTATGTCAAGGTAAAATAGGAATTAAGTGTTTTTGAATTGCATTTATATGTTATTTAAATAATATGTTTGTGGTGTAAATATGAGATGTTCATTGATCATTTTGGTATGTCCCACTTTTAACAAGTTGACATTGTTTATATGGTGACATCACAATTATTTGTAGAATGGGATTTAATTCAGCTAACCGTTAGCTGCAAACAGGTCAATTTACATATATTTATATTTATTTATATTCTAATTGTACTGGTGTAATATATTGTCTAGGCTGCAGAACTCATAATTTAGTTGTTCATGCAGTGTTGACGTTTCAATGTGCTGTGATGCTTCCGCCACCAGAGGGTGCAGTCGAGTGAGTCTAACGGGAAGGGCGGAACTCAACGTGGGCGGAGTCAAACTTTGGGTGCAGCCAGGTGTGTTCAACTTTGATCAGCAGATTAATAAAGTCCATGAGAGAAGTCACAGAAAGGAGAAAATACTGCGAACACAGGTAACACTGGCATTGCAGGAGGACTGAAATACTGCTTCTGTAAACTGCTGCTGATTTCACACACACACACACACACACACACACACACACACACACACACACACACACACACACACACACACACACACACACACACACACACACACACACACACAGATGTCTATATGCTGGAGGCAGGTGATTTAGTGGGGCTATGTGTCAAAGTGAATGTTAAACTTTTTTTCTGTGTGTTTTGTCTTTAGCTTCACTCGGAGACAAAATGGCTTCACGATCAGAAAAGGATCACTGCTGTCCTGTTTGCATTGAAATCTTTAAAGATCCTGTTGTCCTGTCGTGTAGCCACAGCTTCTGTAAAGACTGTCTGACGAACTGGTGGAGAGAGAAACAAATACAAGAGTGTCCAGTTTGTAAGAGAAAATCATCAAAGAGTGAGCCTCCTCTTAACCTGGCTTTAAAGAACCTGTGTGAGGCCTTTTCACTGGATAGAGATCAGAGAGCTTCAGAGACTCTCTGCAGTCTGCACTCTGAGAAACTCAGACTCTTCTGTCTGGACCATCAGGAGCCGGTTTGTGTCGTCTGCAGAGAATCAAAAACACACAACAACCACAGATTCAGACCCATCGATGAAGCTGTGCAGGATCTCAAAGAGGAGCTCAAGAAATCCCTGAAGCCCTTAAAGGAGAAACTGAAGCTCTTTGAACAAGTTAAAGGAAACTGTGATCAAACAGCAGAACACATGAAGGTCCAGGCCCGACACACAGAGAGGCAGATTAAGGAGCAGTTTAAGAAGCTTCACCAGTTTCTAGAGGAGGAAGAGGAGGCCAGGATCTCTGCTCTGAGGGAGGAAGAGGAGCAGAAGAGTCTGATGATGAAGGAGAAGATGGAGGCTCTGATCAGAGAGATAGCAGCTCTTTCAGACACAGTCAGAGCCACAGAGGACGAGCTGAGAGCTGAAGACGTCTCATTCCTTAAGAACTACAAGGCTGCAGTGGAAAGAGTCCAGCAGCGCCCCCTGCTGGAGGATCCACAGCTGCTCTCAGGAGCTCTGATAGACGAGGCCAAACACCTGGGCAACCTGACCTTCAACATCTGGATCAAGATGAAGGGGATGGTCTCATACAGTCCTATGATTCTGGATCCAAACACTGCTCGTCCACAATACATCTTAAATGAAGAACTGACCAGTGTGAGATGGGGAAAGAAACAGAACCGTCCTGAAAACCCAGAGAGGTCTGATCAGCATTGCATTGTTCTGGGCTCTGAGGGTTTTAACTCTGGGACTCACAGCTGGGCCTTTGAGGTTATAAATGACCATTTCTGGGCCATAGGTGTGATAAATGAGTCTGTCCGGAGAAAGGGAGGAATACAGACTGGATACTGGCAAATATGTCTCCTTAATGGAGAGTACGTAGCATTCTCCCCACCGCTCCCAAATAAAGTTCTGTCAGTGAAGAAGGAGCTCCGGAGGATCCGAGTTCATCTGGAGTTTGACAAAGGAAAACTGTCGTTCTTTGATCTTGACACTAACACACACATACACACCTTCACACACAGATTCACTGACAGACTGTTTCCATACATTGCCAACGGGAGTAAACTCCCACTGACGATATTACCAATGAAGGTCTCTGTGACTGTGGAACAGCACACCGTCCCTTCTTTCACAGGCTGTTAGCTGCATGTAATGTATCATTTCAGTTGAGTAAGAATACTTACAAATGCTATACTTTGGCATCTCAGTTATTCTACACAAACATTTGTGTGCCCCCCCCCCCCCCCCCCACACTTCACACACTGGAATATCTGTACAGTGCAAATATCTGTATAAGATATCTTTCTCAATTATTGTCTTTTTTCATTTTGGGAATATTATGTGTTGTTTTATCCCAAATTTAAACTACATACTGATTGTAAGCAGTATGTGCTATTAATCTTCATGGTGTACCGACTGTTTCTGCAGTTAACAAGAAATCAAGAGACTTTACAGTGTTGTACTAATAGGAAAAGACCGGAAAGGCTTGCAACAACACACATTAATCAATCTTGGAAATCTACTGTTAATTGTTGGAATGCTGTTAAGTTAAGTTGTTTTTTCTTTGATGTTTAACTGAGTTTCATGAGGCTCATTGTGACTTGTTGAATAAACAAACACTTCTAACTGAATATTAAGTCTTCTCATGTCATCGTTTATTCATTTCATCATAACTGATAGAGGTCTCCATCATCGATCATATCTTTGAATGATAAATCAAGATGAGGTTCAGAACATACAGTCATTGATCAACAGTAACAAACCTGTTTATGGTTAAACTAAGTATAGGAATGTGGTTAAATTAAGATGATTGATGAAGAGGGATTATCAATGATACATCACTCTATATGGAGTAAATCAATTCATCAAACCAAATGAGGAAAACACATTTTAAAGACAATTTTGTAAAAAGTTGTAAGTTTCAGGTGTTGAAATGTAAAAGCTTTAAAGTGAACCCTGTGTGTCTTGTAAGAGGTCAGTCATTGTGTCCAACATGATGCATAATGAGGCACACTTCTATTGTTCCTCCAGTGAAAGGACAGAGTGTGGGAAACCAGAGGAAGCTCACTCACAGAGCCCTGTGGGACAATAGATCCAGACCTCTGACCTGAAGGGACGGAGATTAAAAGAGACTCTGGATCTCTAAACTGCAAAATTTCTAATATTTTTCAAATCAAAGATGTCAACGTTTATGACTATGATTCATTTTTTAAATTATAATTATGAAAAAATATATCTTCTTTCAGCTTCTGTCAGTAGGGTAAATTGTACAACTAGATTGTTATCAAGAATATAAATATTAAATATTTGTTGTTTTTCCGGATTACAATCTCATGATATTTTGACTGTAGAAAAGAGAACATTGTTCAGTATTGATACCACACAGGTCAGTGTTTTACTGACAGAACATGACCACACCTTTCACATGATGACCTCAGAGTACACCGTTACATTAACACAGGATTAGTCAACATTTAAATAACACGTGATTCCAGTGAAGGTTTACATCACAGATCATTTTTACTTCATATATTTTGAGATTAAATGTTGAATTTTAGAATATTTAAGAGAAAGAAAGACAGACCAACAACCAAATTGCCTCCACGTGTAAACAAAGAATAATATAAAGATCTATTTGGATTTAGCAAAGAGCTTAATTTCTGTTAATGGACAGAGTGGGGAAACTGTGGAGATCAGAGTTTCACATGATTATTATGTTAAACTCTGATCACCAGCAGCAGATTATTCTCCAAAGGGATTTGGCACACTTCAGGAAACAGCTGCCTGAACCTCCCACCCTCATCTACAGAGAGGACATATTTAAACCATTTATTATTGGAATATATATATATATCGACTGGATGATCAAAATCTCTCAATGTTGACTTAATATTTTGCAAAATCAATTCAGCAATACAATTATTGTGAAACTCTCATCATAGTTTTAACCCTTACAGACTGTCAGAGTCAGCCAATGGTGTTCTTTCCCTCCAGATGGTTGGTGACGTCAGGCTCTGCTTCTACTACAACACACGTCCAGTATCAGTCACAAAGGCTCCATTCAACGTCCTTTGTTGTTCATCGACCAGCATTCAAGGAGTCAGTGTGGGAAACTGAGACCAACTTTCTACCCACTGACCACAAGACACAAGACACAAGACTGAAGCATCTGGACAGAAAACCAACTGTTGTCTTCACTTATTTAAATATATCATTTGGGTTATAGTCTTAGTAATATATGAAATAATTGATATTCTAAAATACAGTATGTTGATTTTTAAAAGTTTAAGAGAGAAGTCAAAACAAAAAATTTGGAAAATTGTATCTTAATTTATGAAGAAGAACATACTTTGGTACTTCAGGTTTTGGAACACAAACCTCAGACATTGTAACCAAGATGTAATTAATTGCCAGTCTCCACGTGTGTGATGTGATGATGAGCGTGTGCTCAGTCAAAGTCATTGATCCAGCATCAGGCAGCAGATCTGCTCTCTCTACAGGGTCACCACTTTCCCACATTCACACAGAGCTCTGAGAGTCTCTCCATCACCCCCCCAGTCCTCCACCTGTTCCCCTGAGATCTAACCATTGTCCCCCAGGAATTAAGAGCAATAAGTGTGCTGCCTCCCTCTTTGTCTCACCAAGCTCTCTGATTGGCTGAGACTGTGGGAAACCCCAACTAGACCCAGACCCACACATTCATATGGAGATGTGGGACTATAAGTAGGAGGGATGAAGCCAGCAGAGATCAGATCTCTCTACAGAGACCTCTACAGCACAGAGATCCACACATGGCACCTACAATCACTGCAGCAATGACCAATTCTCAGGAGCAGCTGACTCTGACCCACAAGGTAAATTAAAGATTCAAGAAGATGTAAATGTTGTCAATGAGACGTTGTGTTTCTTCATGCTAACTCTAACTCCAGAATAAGTTTATTAATGACTTTGTTCTTCTTTCTGCAGATCAGAAAGCCTCTGGTGGAGAAGTTACGCAGAGAGAGAATCAACAGCAGCATTGAGCAGCTCAAGTCTCTCCTGGATCCAGAGTTCCTCAAACAGCAGCCAGACTCCAAGCTGGAGAAAGCAGACATCCTGGAGATGACCGTTTGTGTCCTGAGACGACTGCAGCAGCAGCATCAACAGCAGAGAAGACTGCTGAACCACTTCAACAAGCTGCAGTCTTCCTCTGAGAAGAACCTGAGAGAGGCTGACTTCTCTCCTCTGAGCTCCACAGTCCAGACCAGCATCACCAAAGACAAGAGTCCAGTCAGCAGCGCCCTCTGGAGGCCGTGGTAGACACCTACAGCCTGGAGCTACTACCAGACTAACTGAGACGACCACATTGGTCAAAGATTACTGGAAGTGAATTCTTCTGGATCCTCAGATTTGATCAATTGTTCTTCTGTTTGTACAGAAGTTTACTTGTGATTGTTTTCTTTGTGGAAGATGATATTTCCTGAGGAAATGATGAAACTTTATCTTTCAAGTTCAGAAAGAGATCATCTTGTCGTGCATGTTGCATGAACACAATCTGATTGCATCAGCAATTATTATACACATCACTGTACTTCATGTATTGGTGGAGTGGTAAAAGCTATGGATACCATTGGTGTCTTTTGATTGTTATTGATCGTTTTGATCATAAACTTTAACTCTTCTTTTTGACACATGTTAAAGGACTTTAATCTCTCTGATTACTCCAAACTGATCTGTTATTAGATCCAAATGTTTATCTTTTTTTACTAAAAGATTTGCTTAATGTCACAATGTTCCTGTGATACTTTTATTGCTTACAGCATGTCATGTGTTGGTGCAATAATATGCATTGGTGATATTTGTTACCTCTTGATTAATATTGATCATTATGATCAAACATGTTAATTGTCCTTTTTATGGACATTTAGTCATAATTGACTTTTCCTCACTTTATGTGATTATTGAAAAATGATCTGTTTTTTGATCAATATGTTTATCCTTTTATTGTGAAAGGTTTGTTTAACGTCACATTGTCTCAGTTTTACAGTGACAATGGAAATGTTACATTTTGGGATTCAATTGAATTCAATGTTTACTGAGAAGAATGTGATCTGTTGTAAGGTCAGTTTTTACTCTTTGTTTTGTTCACTAAGTGCAAATGTTTGAATCCATTTGGAAAGTATTTTTCAAGACAGTGAGTACTGTGTCCTCACATCATGCAAACGGTTTGTCTTTTATAAAGACGGTTGTTCCTTTACTCTCTCTGAGTACAGTGTGTCTTGTAGAAATCTACAAGTTGTTGTTGTGATGAATCATCACCTCTAGTTGGAGCTTTCATACTTCATGAGGCTCATTGTGACTTGTTGAATAAACAAACACTTCTAACTGAATATTATGCCTTCTCATGTCATCGTTTATTCATTTCATCATAACTGATAGAGGTCTCCATCATCTTTCCTTCCTTTTATTAATAAATCAAGACACAATTCAGTGCAAAAAGCAACTGTTCATCCACAACATACCTGTGTAGTGATCAACTCAGCAGATTCTTGATGAATGTTACGTCACTCTAATAATATGAAGTAAGTCAAGTTCAAACAAATGAGAAAATCTTAATTTAAAAAACAATTTTGCTGCACTATTATTTTCAAAGAACTCTCAGAAGTTTTATTTAAATAGTTTGTAGTTAACTGTCTTTCATGTGTACGAGGTCAGACATTGTATCTAACATGATGCATAATGAGGCTTGTGGAAAAATGCTCCATTTGAAATATTTTTGTAATCAGACTTCCGTCCAGAGGGATATCTTGTTTGCTTTGTGAAACACTGAATTCAATAATTCCAACCGGGGATTAAGTCATTACTCTCAATATTAGCAGCTTCATGCAGACTGTGCTCAATAAAAAGAAAACAAAAGTAAAGACGTACGCTCACCATCAGAGTTTACAGACACGTGAAGTTCTTCACTTTGTTTTGCGTTGTCTTTAACTTTCACCTAAACTTGAGGATATTTTATGTCTACATTTAAATTTTCAATATTCACTAAACATGTACAGCACAGACTATGGTACTATGGGATTTACATGTTCATTTATGTATATTATATATTTATCAAGGTCCTCCTCTGTGGAACCAGCTTCAGTCCGGGGGGCAGACTTAAGAGCAGGCTTAAGACTTTCCTTTTTGATCACGCTTATAGTTAGGGCTGGCTCGGACCAGCCCCATGCTAAACGTCACGGTCTTCATCAGTGGATGGAGTTTGCTCATTTCACAGGATTTCGTTGTGTTTTTATCATGTCTTTATTGGTGAAAAATAAATCCATTGATTATGAGTAACCTCTTTCTTTTTTCTTCTTTGATTCTGAGCGGTAGAAGTGATGATATAAGATATATCTGGTGAATATAAGCGTCCCAGTTGTTAAGGTATAAAGCTGATTTGTGTTATTGGACTATATTTAATTTAATGGTTAATTAATGAATGGATGTGTAAGATGTATGTCAATGAAGAATGGATGATGAACTCATGTGGGGTCCAGGCCAATAACTGAGGAAGGAACTTTTAAGTCATCCATAAAAAATCCATGAAAAATGTGGCCTCACTTAATAATCTATTTCAGTCACACATGGATTCACCTCCTCCAGCTATGACTAAAATAGCTAAGCCCAGGTTTCAAGACGCGCCAAATATCAGTGAAAACACAAAACCGCCATGTCATAGCTAATTAAAATCTCTTTATTACAATCACATATACATCGTCAAATTCCAAAAAGCTTGCTGTCGTGAAAATGACCCTTGCACAGACAGATGGAGGTGGTGTTGCAGGCTGGACGGAGGGATTGTCAGATGGAGTAAAACGAGTGTTGAGTTCCCCAGCAGCAGTGTCTCCGCTCCAGTGTGCTTTTAATTTCACATCACATGAGGACAGCAGCTCTATTTTCAGCTCTCAGTGGCCTTGTGTAACGTAAGCAAAGAGAGTGAAGGGGGGGGGGGGGGGGGGGGAATATTCTTTCATCGTCATCCATTATTCACTGTTTGAGTCACAGAGAGAGAGAGAGAGAGAGAGAGAGAGAGGGAGAGAGAGAGAGAAAACATGGAAACAAACAGATTCCACGTCTATTCTCTCCGAGTCCGAGTGTTTTTTTTAAACCAACGGTTTGAAATTTGTGTCAGTCCTCCTTGTTCTCTGTGTTCTCTCGAGTCAGATGAGAGGATGGATGTCAGTTTACTCCCTGTGTGTCCGGTACAGAGAGAGGCCCAGGACATGCTCAGCTTAGCACAAAGACCGGGAGCGGAGGGCAACTGCGAGCCTACAGCTCAAGCTTCCAGCAGCTCCGAGGCTGTCTGATTTTGAAAGTTGCTTTTGGAATGGCAACCTCACTTTGATGAAAAAAAAAAGAGCTTTTGAGATGCCCAGTTTAGGCCTCAGATTGTTCAGTGATTCGGCCTGGTGGTGTGCCCAGTGATGGCTATTTCCCTGGTTGGATTTAACAACTGAGCCTAGTTTGTTGGCTAGTTTGTTAGCTTAGAGGATATATCTCATAAATCACACAGCTTTGGAGTTGTTTTGTATTTTTTCCTTTTTTTTCCTCCTCCACCACTGATCCAGACTGAAATATCTCAACTATTTGGATGGACTTCCATGACATTTGGTTCAGACGTTCATGGCACACTTAGGATTAATTGTAATCATTTTCAAGATACATTCAACTTTTTATCTCGTGTCATTAGGTACAAATTGAACCAATGCTTCAGTGTTTCCCATCAGCCTCAACTGTGCTTAAAGTTGAGAGCTTTTTGACAAATCTTAGCATTCTAACACGGTACACTAAGAAGGAGACCGTTACCTGCTGAACATTGGTACGTTAACGTTGTCATTGTGAGCATGACGGTATGCTGACGTTAGCACGTAGCTCAGAGTTTTGCTAGCATTGTTTCGTTTTTGATGGAAATAGTCTCGTAGTTTCCTCCGGCTCCCAAACTTTGTACCAACCAAGCTAAACACATCCGGTAAAGCCACAACGTGTCCTTTATATACATTTCTATTCCTACACATGTTAAATTAATACAATTAAATATTTAACATTGGTTGCTGGAAGGTTTTTTATTTTGCTTCCGGTATTTGTGCTAAGTTGTGCTGGACATGTGCTGGACACATCTCTGTACTGACACACAGAGAGGAAACATGTGACTCTGGAGACGGGCAACAAGGAGATTTATCTAGAATTGTTGTAGTGTTCCTTTAAGTGTCAGTGATCCTATTTAGAATTCATGGATGCCACGTTTAACATTCCGAACAAACTGAACCACTTTCCATGAATTTTGACAATACTGTGAGTGTTAAACATACTAATACTACAATGTTAATCTCTGTGCTGTATTTACAGCCTCCATAACACAGCTATAAACCTACAGAATCACATGATAAACCACTGGAGGCGTCTGATGGCATCAGCATGTCCTGTTGCTGACTCCAACCTCACCTGCACCTTCCGACAAAATCAATATGTACATGTCATAATGACACAAAACAACAGTAAAATTCAATTTAGCCGTTTAAAGCGACAGTAATATTCACATTTTGTGTTCACTCTTTGAAAATGGAAAATCAAAGTTTCACCAGCTTTAAGGTAAATCAAGTCGATTTTAAAGATCATACAAACTGTTCACATTGGTTTCGTAACCATCACAAGAAAAATATTGAAATATGTCCAACACAATGACAATAAACTTGTTTTTTTTCCTCTCCAAATCACTATGATAGTTCATAAAGAAAACATCAACACACACTGTCGTTCTATCTACAGTCGTCCACTGGCCTTCGTCCCCGGTACAGAAAGGTAGGGAAAACTTCTTCGTATAAAAAATGATGTGCAAAAAGTTGTTTTCTTAGGTCCCTCTCATGGAAAACAATGTAAAGGAATAATGTAAATATCTACATAACCTTTGCTCTTGCCATTTTAGATTCTAGGATTACTGTGCACCTGCGGCCACTCGTCACGTTTGTGCATCTGTTTGATTTAAAACGAGTTACTGCATTCGATGGACACCTGACAAGGGAGCGCACTGTCATTGTCATATTAAAAACTAGCTTGAGGTATTATTGCACTTTTTCCCGAACTGCAGACCTGGAATCAGAAGATTTCAGATTTACTCACAATGTACCTGCTTTTAGTGGAATGTCAACACTGACTTGAGCTCTGAGTACAGCCGCTGCAGCAGTCTGGAGAAGGTAAAGTTGACTCGAGGTGCATCCTCTTTTCTTTGAAATTGTCTCCACACAGTCAACGCATCACTGTAGTTTTCAGTAAACATGCATAAGCTGTTACCTGGGTAGGTAGATCTGTAAACATCCTGCCAACAGCAAAGACACCAGCAGGAACAGAGAACAATGTGCCATGAAGGGCAACAAATCGTATGCTGTATTCACGCCGTGTCAGCAGAACAGTAAGAATGGGGGGGGGGGGCTCCCTTTAATAGGACTTCACACATTATGGTGCTTTCTTTCTGTTTTATGATTTATTTTAGCCTACATCTCAGATAAATGGATAAATGGACATCAAGTCTAGATTAGCAATTTTTTTAAATCATTTTACCTATTTTTAGCTAATATGAAAAGACATTTTTAATGTATAGCTACTTTTTAGTTATCTGAATTAATTGTGTCTTTAGTAGTGTATTTTATTTAGATGTAACTCTCATTGGTGGGGACTTTGCAACCATTTCACCACTGTTTTTATTGATAAATCTGAAATTCCTGATACCTCCGACTCTAAATCAGAAGCGCAGTCTGGATTATACGACGTGAATGCGGAATAAACACCAACTGAAACACAACATTTTCTAGATTAAAGCTGCAGTCAAAATGCTCAGCAAACCTCGGTGGCACATTGTTCCCCATCCCTGATCAACACGGTTTCACTAGTGTTCAACAACCAAATAAATGAGGTTGCGTTTTTTTTTTTATCATTTCAGTTACAAAAGCTCCCACCGATTGATATTTTAATTGTAAACAGAGTTTCTATAAAAACCATTCAGGATTTGGTATCAAATCTCAGTTGTCTGCGTTGCTACAGTTGATGTGTTCTGTGGCCCTGATGGAAAAGTCGTGGTATGTGATCTATCGTTAGTGCACAGCCAGGTACATCATGCAGAACAGTATTGCTCCCCGAAATCTCGTGGTCTGTTTGAGGATTTGAGTCTCAACCAACGTTTTTTTTGTAATTTTCGTCAAAGATTCCGTGAAATACATGTAGCATAAGATGTAGCATGACACACATGATGCAAACATACGCGCACGTCTGACCTTGTTCCGTTGTTTTGTCTTTACAAGCGTCATGCACTGACACACACGTTGTGTCCGGAGTGCTGTACAGTGATGACACAGCCGCACATAAAGCTATCAGTTGAGGTGATGTACAGCGATGACAGTGAGGTTCCCTCTCTCGCACACATTCATTAAAGGAACAGTCCGACATTTCCGTAAATCTTCTTGTTCACCGCCTTTCCCAGAGTCAGATGAGAGGATGGATAGCAGTTTGATTTTAGTGCTTCTAGTACAGAGATGAAGAGGACGTTCTCGTATTTGTCCACAACTTTTGTTTTGGCGATTCATTTAATACTTTACATTCATCGTTGCAGCTCTAAATCAGTTAGCTTTGGAGTTCTTGCAGCAGTTTCCCCATGCTTCCAGTCTTTGTGCTGAGCTATGCTTAACACGTTCTGGACTTCTCTCTGTACTGGACACACAAAGATGAAACTGATATCCATTTTCTCATCTGACTTTGGAGAAGACGGAACACAAGGACTTACTGAAATGTCGTTTTGTTAGCGTAACATCACACACACACACTCACACAGAGTTACAGTTAGATGTGGTGCCCATGCAGTTACACGGTGGTGACCGTCAGCAGGGAGCTGGTACACAGCATGTCGTCATGGTTGTTCAGCCTGGTCCCGTGAGTCAGCAGCTCCTCGACTGTCGTCCAGTCATCCAACAGCTTCCTGTTCCTCAGACGACTCAGTTTCCTCTGACTCAGCTCCAGGACCGTGTGGCACCGCCCTTCTGCAAAAGCTCCGCCCCCTCTGCTGTCCAGCACACTTCCGTCTCCAACAGAGGCTCCTCCACCCCCAGCGATAGCTCCGCCCCTGAAGATGACGTCGCGGATAGTTCCTCCTCTGGCCTGCATCTGCTGCTGCCTCTGCTCACGGGCCAACAGGAAGTGTTCCCTTCTCTCCATTCGACTCCAGTACCGACCCATCAGCATGTCGGTATTGTTCTCCTCATCTGTGCTCATCCCACTGCGTTCATCCGCCAGCTGGGACGCCCGGTCTCTCAGGAGCTGGTTTCTGGAGATCCGCGAGGTTGCGTTGGGTTTGGAGCTCGGATTAAGTTTTGGCTGCAAACCACAACTGGGATTAGGGCTTGAACATGCGTTCATGTGTCCTATCTTTGCATCCCATCCAGCAGCACAGCCGGCCCCTATGTGGCCCTCCAGGGTGCTGTAGAGACCTCTGCCTCCCCCGCCACCCTGGGACTGACGGTTGGCCGGTTTCGGCCAGGTGTCGTTGACATCCCCAGCCTGAGGAGGGTGGACCAAAACCTGGACGTGCTGCTGTTCTCTTGCTCGGCACCTCCCCAGCTCCTGCTGCCTCTCTCTTTCCATCTCCTCTTGAATCTGCGCCTCCCTCTCCCTCTCCAGCTCTTTCTCTTGCATTTGCCTCTTTTGTTCCAGTTCCCTCTCGATCTCTCTGTCCCTTTCTGTCACCAGTTGCTCCGGCATCAAGTTTCTTTCTTGCGAGTGCCACCAGTCGTGGTGAGCGATCTGGGCATTATGATTGTTGTCGTAGCAGCGTTCGTGGGTGTTGGTGCCCCTGATGTGCCCCACAGAAGTGGGGTGTTGTTGTGGTGAGAGGGACAGGCCTGCTGGGTGAGAAGCCAACACACCAGCCACCAGCTCACCTTCCTCTGCCAGGCCCGGTGGCAGGACGCTATGTGGCGGACCACCTCCGCAGTGGTGCAGGGTTGCAGCGCAGTAGGATGGAGAAGCTGGGTGGCTGGCTCGACGGCGGTACTCTTGTGGAGGAGGGCGATGGTGCAGAGTTCGGCTTCTCCTCAGCATCCCCACTGAACTGGAGCTCTGGTGGTGCTGCTGCATGGGTACTAGTGATCTCCGGTTGCTGGATGGGGTGCTGCAGGTGGAGAGCACCGGGGCAGTCATTCGTGAGACTCCAGCATGAGCGTGGGAGGGGTTGAAGAGGGCTCCACTGCTGGAACTGTGACGATCCAGACAGGGCCGGTCAGCTTTATGGAACTGGACCGATGAAACCCTGGAAATACAAACAGACAGTGAGGTCAACAAACAAACAGCAGACAGAACTTGAAACCACCATGTAATTCGATCTTCTTACACCTAGTCTGCCCTTTTGCAGGGGCAGTCATTCTGTCAGCTTCTACCTGAAAAGTCCGCGGGGTGGGATATCCATCATGGGCCCAGCACCGTCCTCCATCTCGAGCTGCAGGTGTGGACACTGAGACTGCATGGTCAGCACCTCAGGGATGGCCTCCAGAAGCTCGCGGTGGCTCTTGGGGCAGCTGTCACGCCGCTCCCGCCTCTCGCAGGCTTCGCCCTGATGTTGCAGCCGGGCGTTGTACATCCGCATTCGCTTCTCCAACAGCCTCTGGAAGTGCCTGAACTCCCCGGTGCTCACGCTGTAGAAGCCCGAGTCGCTGAGCTCTGAGGAAATAAAGGACTCAGAAGAAGGAGAGCCGCCTCCTCCGAAGCCTCCACAACCCCCTGGGGCAAGGCCCCCGTGCGGATGACAGTCCTCCAGGCCTCCCTCCTCGGTCTCCAGCCCCGAGAGGTCGCCCTGGTGGAGGGAACCATCAGTCCAGCCGAGACCGCTGTCAAGCTCATGGTGCAGCGGCAGGAAGCCCAGCGGCTTCTCCAGCATGAAGTCCTCGTCGTCCGTCTGCAACAACAAGCATCCTCAGTCCCGTGATCATTTACACAAATACACACACCAAAACACTATAAATAACTGCATCTTTCATATTTTATCTGTGCGGGACTGCGGTACCTTCTGAGTGATGACTAAATGTGTTTGTAGCAGTGAGAAACTGTCAAATACAGAAGGTTAGTGAATTCTTGGTCAGAATCTTAGTCTTCGTCTCTTTTATCAGATATTTCCATACATAAATACAAATTTTGTTTCTTTTATGATTTTTATCTAGGCAAAGTTCTTGTATGTTGGACAACATTGAACTGATATATTTCAGTAAGTTTGGCTTGTTTAGTTAAAGAATAAGGGTGCCCATATTCTGTATTACTCTTTTCAACAAGTCTTATGAAAAGACCAAAACCAAAAAATGTGTCAGTCCGCCTCTCAATATTTTGTGACTTCCCTACTCTGTCTGCAACAGTCAGACCCAGACCTGTACCAGACATGTAGATATTTAACAGCTGACAGCATATCATCAGATTTATAACGAAAGACAAATTTCAGGTTTTTGCAGAAAACCCTTATTCCTGCTCTCTGGTTGTGACACAATGGCATAAGAATGAACAGATTGCACTACCACACCCTCTGCACACTAAGCATGGTGCACTTGAGACTTGAATCAAAAGATATTGTTCGTGATATTTATAGAACGACAAGCACAAATTGCAATCACTCTCAATTTCTGTTATTTCTACTCAAAACGAGAAAGGTAATTATTTTGGTATCAGTACTGAAACTCTTATTGACTCTGACACAGATATTGCAAAATGACGATATGCAGCTATAAGATACACAACACAGCGTTGGTTACCTGACTGTGGAACCCGTTAGGTTCCTCCAGGTTTGCATTGCAACATCCCATCAGGCAGTTCTGTCCCTTTGGTCCACGACCAGTCAGTTCTGGATCCTGAGGGATTCATGATGTGAAATAATGACAAAGCATTCTTATGTTAATGAGTTGTTCAGTTATTACTAATTGCAGGAATCCTTTGTCAAATCCGGACTAAGCTGCCAATGTAAAGAATTTGAAATCGATCATTGCTGAGGCCAGATATGATAAGACATCCAATATACTTTTATAAGATTGTTGGATTTAAATTGTAACATTTTCAATGTGAGTGTGTTAGTGTGTCAGTGTCACCTGGTGGCCGATGTCCACAGTGTCCCGTGGGGAGCTGGACAGGTAGCTGTACCGTCCTGCTTCACAGTGGTCTTGTGGCAGAGACAGATGGCTGTAATAATGTCTGAAACAGACGACAAGAACACAGAATTAGGACGTCTTCAAGACAAAGAAAACATGTTTTTAAATCATGTGCGGAACAAAAAAACCCTAATGTACTCCATTTGTCAATCATTCATATTGATCATGATAACTTGTCTTTCTCTGTGTATGTGTGTGTGTGTTTACCTGTCCTGGTAGGAGGGGCTGGAGGCGTTGAGCCCCGCCATCAGTGGGAGGGGCAGGTTGAGATGCTGCAGGTTGAGGGGAAGCGGCTCCCAGATTCCCCTGTCTGCCTCAGTGCCACACCCCCTCTGACCCTTGATCTGCATGGTGATTGGACGCTGACTGGCCGCAAGGATTCGCAGAGCATCCCGCTGGCTCAGGTTGGTAAGACTCCGCCCACTCACCTGAGACAAGCAGAGAGAGGAAGAGAAGGGATGTGATGTTTGCAGACACCTGCTTATTCCGACAGCCACAGAGCGAGATGATCATACGTTGGAGTTATGTTTGTGTCCACCTGATGAATGTAAGTTCACGCTCACTTTTAGCACTGGTTTGGAGAAAAACATCTGGTTCTTTAGCTTTTCGACAGTTCACCGTGTTCACCAGATAGAAGCTGACTTTTTCTGTCTGGCGTTTGGCGTAAAACAGATGTCATAAAAACAAAACTAGAAGCTTAAAGAAGCTAAAAAAATCTCCTTACAGCGGCAGAGTTTCCGAGTATTCTCTGTAGATTGACAAACACCAGACACAATATAGCATCACACATCACTCAGTCAAGTCAATGTTTGTATGAAAATAATGAGCCGCTGCATCATTCTGTCTTCTGATCTTGTCAAAGCATCTGATTATAATGAGGAAACTGGATTTGAGAAAAAATGTCAATCTCAAGCAAGACGGATTTATGTCAATATTGACGTTTTATATGATTCATGATCAGTTTAATTCACTGAATGCAAAAAAAGGTGATGCTTGCCTTCATAGTTCTACGTGAGGTTTGCTGGACGTGATGTAATGTAGCCACACTGTTAGATGTTGGCTGAGCACTGCACTGACAAAATAGCCTATTACACAATTACATTGCTTGTCAGCAACTGGTCATATGGTAACTTAAGAGGCAATTTGACGTTGAGTGCTCTCATTAATTTGGCATGCAGTTAAGACACCAGGCTTAATTTATTTTTAATAAAAATTAAACTCCTGACATTTGCTCCTGGTGCTCTTCACCACTGTTTTGGAAGAAGGAAATAACACGAGTAACTGGCGAACCAGTTTTAAAAGTAACATTTAACATTTTGAAAAGTAACTAATTTAAAGAAACTAAGTATTACATTTGAGAACTTGAGAATTCGTTTTTTGAATTTGGATGGAAAAATAATTGGATCGTGTTCCCGCCTTGTGACATGACATGAGTTTTTTGCCACATCGTACTCCAACTCCTCGACACGGTTAGCAGAACAACCGTTCCTCCTCAGCCTGTGAAAGCACAATGCCTTCTTTGGTTCTGGAGGATAACCCTGATGATGTCATAGTGATGCAATCGGAGTTACCTCTGCTTGGGCTTGAAGGCCACAAATGTATAACAGAAAACCTGCGTTAGAATTTGAGCAGTGGAGTTTTAAAGATGTGGCTGTTTACCAGGCCGGGAGGGACTAATCAGAAGACACGATCCAGTTTCACTATGTGAAAGATATAGTGTTTGATAAATACTTAGGAATTAAAGTCACCATTTCTCAGCCTCAGCTGCACCTCTCTCCTTTTTAATCTGTTTCTCTTAAGTCCAACAATTGTATGGAAGTTGGAATGCTGCATCATGGGAAAATGGCATAAATGATACCACAGTCAAATTTATGTCTGCACGCTACCATTTTTACTGCACTTCTAGTCTTTCTTTTTACAGTGTGCACAACACACCATGAACTGAAAACTCTGAATTAACTGAAATTATGCAACTGGGTCACAAGACACAGCTCTGTCTGCACGCAGATGGTGGATTCAGTCCAATATGACAAACAGTTGATTAAAATCAAATATGACGAGTGTGAACATGGTGCCCATGTTCCCATTAAAGGGTTAACATCTACGAGCCAGTATGAGCCTCATCCTCCCTGGCTCACACACACACACACACACACACACGCATCTCAGCAGCCATCGAATTAGATGAACAGTATTTTTAACTCCAGCAAATCACAACCATGAGTCACCCTCAGCTACATTCAACCAGGCGCACACGCGTACAAACACACACACACACACACACACACACACGCACACACACACACGCACACACACACACACACACACACACACACATAGCATGAGCTGAGGAGCACAAAATGGCACCTGTGTGTGGATACAGAGGACGGCAGCAGAAAGACGGAGAGCCTTCAGCAGATGGAGATGACGAAGATGAGCCACAACATGAAAATTCTACATATTCCCAAAATAATTAGACATGAACTGTCTTATGAAACACACATAAATTAGGTTAATTATCCACACACACAAATGCAGTCCGGCAGAATTCATGAAATTATGCCATTTTGCATCTGCATCTACACACACAGACACTCACACACACACACACAAACCTCAAAGCGCCTCACAGAGCTCGGTTCCATCTTCTTCCAATGAGACGTCATGAAACACACAGCATTATTTATAACATGGAGGCAGGTCTTTGGATGCTCACCGTTTGGTCACCCATCCACGGTCCAGAGAGCCAGCAGCCCATCGTCACGGCAACAGAGGAAAGCTGCCTTGGTTCCTATGAAAATCTACGATGCTGCTGCTGCTTCCTCCAGCAGATCGTCTCCTCCTCCTCCTCCTCACTCTCTCCGTCTATCTCTCCTCAGCGTGCCGTTCACTATCACTCTCTCCTCAGCATCTGTCCTCTCCTCACTATCCTCCTCCTCTCCTCTTCTCTTCTATGTATCCGTCTTTCTTTCTTTTTTCATCTATTTCTTCAGCACCTCTATCCTCGCCCCTCCCCCTCCTTCACAGCTCCCGGTTTTAGCATCCTGCACACAGACACACACACACACACGCATGCATGCATGCAGCTCTGCAAACATAAAAATATGCGCAGGCTGAAACAATGTGTTCAGAGACGGAGAGGGAAACACACGCAGTCACACAGCGAGGAAGGTGTCTGATTGGTGGCCTGTTAAGGGTCATCAGCCAATCAGATGCAGCGGTCTCCCTCCGGGTGTCTTCCTCTCTGACTGAAATGCCTCATGAAGCCTCGACATGTACAGGGGGGAGCCTGTACTGCAGCGATACACACAGTAACAGAGGAAACACACCATCCAACCATCCATCTTCTAGCTGTTCATCCAGGAATCTCCAGCAGATGCTGCTCAAGGTGTGCTGGGATATGTAGTCCCTCATGTGTACTGATGCTCTGCTTCAGATTGGGAATTTCAGTATGCACAAATTGATTAACAAATAAAGAGAGGGACACAAACGGGAAGGGACCAGAGGACAGCTAGACCCCGTGTGGAGCAAGAAACTGTACCTGAGTTGAGGTACTGCACTGAAACAAAAGCAACTTAGACTAATCAAACAAACAAATAAAATCTGATGACGTTTTCTGACTTTCTTTCTATTTATCTCGGAAAAAAAAGACTTGAACCTTCAGGGCCTTGAACTCAGCGAGCGCAGTGATGGAGCATCTGTTGGTGTGTAGGAATTATAGCAGCTGTTAATAAACGAGGCCAAAGCACTTAAAACGCATCACTGATTTCATAGGTTGAGTCCCATGAGCAATAAATGTCTAATAATACTAACCAGTTCAATGTAACCTATAATGCATATTATATATTGTTGTGCAATATGCTAGAATGTCCAGAGCCTATATCTCAACCTTTTTCTCATTCAGGAAAGACGTATGCACCATGATGGTGTGTGATGCAGGCCGCTCATGCATCTTCCCTGCATGGTTCTCAATTTATTAAGAATAAAAATGATTTTTGAAGCGTGAATGCAGTCGGTAGAAGTAAAAAGCCATGGTTAGGCTATAACTACTCCACAATGGCACGAGTACACACAACGAGACTGAGAAGGCGGACTCGTCGGTTTGATGACGTTTTGTTGTCTCATTCAGCCGCTTGTTAGCAACCGCCTTTTTTAAGACACTTAACACCTTCAAAATGTATAGGGTTTCTTCTAACGTATTTCAATAATGTTGAACAAAAATATTAAAGCTTGTGTTACTGCAGACCTCATTTGAGGCATCTGACCAAAAACCTATTCTAAAAAACCCATAGACTTCGAGATGAGGGAACCGTATAGCGCAACGATTTTCTCATTTCCGAGGTTTAGGATTCATTCCTGCAGCACTCTTTTCTAGGGAGTCTAGACTCTCGACTTAAACTTGATGGTTTTGAACTTGGTGACTCCCAATTGAGAGGTTTATATCCATCTGTGAATTTCACAAGGGACACTGTGTCCATCTTTATTTGAACACAGCTCTCGCTCTGATCGCCCCATGAGAGGACACCGCAGGAGAGGACAGTCAGAAAAGTCTCAAATCCACAACGGACAGAATCAGAAATATATGAGAGTTACAGCCGCTCCTCTGCTCTGCAGTGACACACACACACACACACACACACACACACACACACACACACATACAACTGTGTGTAGGCTTCATTTCATCTGATTCACTCAATGATCCTGCTTTGACTGTTTGGTTGTTATGGCAACCGACTCGCCTGCCAAATATATATACGTGTGTGTCTGTGTGTGTGTGTGTGTCACTTTGCTTATCGAATTAATTATATTTTGAAGACATGAAGAGCTGAATTTGTGCAGTGGAGACCTGCGTGACACCGGCGATGCTGCAGATGTTCGTGATGATCGTGTGTGTGTGTGTGTGTGTGTCTTGCTAAAGATGATGATGGGTCCATCTGGATGCCTGTCGCTGAGCTTTGCCATTTCTGTACTGAAGTACGGAGGCGGAAAGAGAGAGAGAGAGAGAGAGAGAGCATGTGTCAGTGTTACACACACACACTCACACTGTAGAGCCTCAGCTGCGACACACCTGTCTGTGTCTAAAAATGGAAAAGCACACTTGCTGTTGCTGTGAAGCTACAAGAAGCTTTTATATGTGGATAGTATGCATAGAGTGATTCATGAGAACATCCATCAGCCATTAGAATAACATGTGGATAAAAACTGCGGACGCTTATCAGATTACCAACATGGTGGACGTTATGAGGGAAAAATGAATTCACAAAATCCAACCATTGATTGGTGCATTGTGGCCATATTACATGACAATGTTGCTATGGAGCAAAAACCCAAAGTGGGCTAGAAATAAGATGGTTATAGGAGTTTTGTCATCAGTGTCGGATTGCCAGGCAACCAACTGAGACCCCAAGAAGGTACTGCACCACATAACCCCCTGTAAAACCACTAAACATATAATGTGTAGTGGGCTTTAGAGATGTTACCAGGTGGGTTTGGTTAGCTGGCTTGGCTCTGTACATTGCACATATTCTCTATTTCATACTGTAAACTTTTGCACAATCCTTGGTCAATATTTGTGCACATCCCTGCATAAAACTGCACGGCTCTTTCATTATAAAACGGATGTATTATGCATATTTTCTTAAATAATTTTTTCAATTGTATTTATTTTTCAGGACAGCTGTGCTTGCTTTTTATCTTTTATTTTCTCTTACTATGTTTATTGTTTTTCATCAAAATACCAAGTCGAAATCTTGGCAATAAACTGATAAAATGTATGTACATGTAAATATGTACATACATATACATATGTATACATTTATTTATATATCAGTTTATGATATATATATACTTATATATATATATATATTATATAAATATATGTGTCTGTATATAAATGTAAATATATATACCGGTACTGTATATATACATATACACACACGTCCTTTTTCCTATGCGCGTTTAGTACAGTTTGTCTCGAACAGGGACCTGTACAGCAACCAGGCCACCGCGTGGTGGCCTTTCTGCCTATGATTGGTCAGACTGTCAGAGCAGTGCTGTGATTGGTCAGATTGTCAGTGGCACCGGAGCTGGCGGAACTTTTAGCCCGAACTTCATACTATTGTTTAGCAGCTGGCCCACTGTTTAACCTTTGTCACCGGTTCATTTAGCACTAAGGAACAACTCTAACGTCTTAACCGACATTTAAATAGTGTTGTGACGTGGTTATCTGTATTAGCTTTGCAGGCCAACTTCTAATTGGTGCTACAGCGAAGTTGTCTTTTTAGCTAACGGCTAACAGGAGCGAGCCTAGGAGACAAGGTAACACAGATATCCAACAGAAATACCAAATCATTCCTGCAAGGCAGTAGCCACTGGTTTCAGTTCATTTCTATTAAATCAGCTGAGCAGAGCATTGAAACTTGCTGATGATGGACGAAGAATGGTCTTAGAGTTTATACGTATGAGTCAAACATGTGTAAGCTTTGATGAAAGTAGCAAAAAATGAGCATATGAAAGAGTAACGATCTGTGGAGGTGCCATAGTATGTTTGTATCTGACTCAAATAACGTAACGTGTTTAATTAACGACTTAAAACTGGACTGACAGAGTGATTCAGTTATGGTTGTACTTTTTGGTTTAGGAGCTACAACACATTTGAATCACTCTGAACGTTTAGCCAACTAGAACTGATTTCCTTGTTTGCAGCTAGTTTACTTGTCTCTTTCCTCTTCCTCCCCCACAGCATGAACTGGCCCCCCACCAAGCGCCTTCGAGGCTCGAACCAGGATGTAGTGACGGCGGTGGCCTTCAATGACTCGTTTGGAGATGACGAGTTCACCCAGGACGACTTGGATGAGATTGACATCATTGCATCGCAGGCTTTCGCCGCGGTTGCTGCACCTGCACCTGGGCTTGAGGTCCAACGGTCCAACTGGCCGCAGTCGGCAGGGCAGAACAAATCTGTGAGCAGAGCCACAACCAATCAGAGTAGCGAGAACACATTTGGGTTCAGCAGCAGCAACAACAGAGGGAATGCTGGGATACCAAGCAGAGAGCCTGTCGGTGAGTTCAGAGCAGAACGGATCGCTGACAGTTTAACTGCATTATCATTTGTCCTTTAAATTCCTGCTGATCGTTATCCAAATAATTCATCAGTAAGTGTTAAGGAAGCTATTGTTGATGTTGTAGACTAAAGCAGAAGTGAAAATAAACCATGAGAGTTGAAGATTACTTACTTTTATTCTTCCACTGGCATCAAATGAGTCAACGCGTGGTTTAAACAGTCATGTAAAAACATGCAGATGTATCCGTCCAGGTGCTGAGTCCAAAAGAATTAAACTGTGAAATCCATCTAATCTGGGCCTCTTCCTCTTGAGCAAATAACCACATTGTGTCCTATTTATAAAAAAACTAGCTTGTGTATATTTCTGCATGTTTGTGTGGAACATTGAGAAACTGCTGTTTTGTGCGTTCAGGTAACAGGCAGCAGCGGTTTGGGTCGGACAGAGAAGACTCACACAGTCTGCTGGAGGCTCAGCATGCAGAGCTGAAGAGGAAGGTGAGACTCACTGGTTTCTCGCTTTATACAACTTTTATTAAAACATCCAACAGGCACAAGATCAACGCAGTGAACAAAACAACATCACCAGAGAAGAGCACAAGGCATTAGATATTGCGTTTGCACGCAAGATTATAGCATTTCTTAGTTTTCTGTGACTTTTGTTGAGCGGGACTGTTGCTGTTGCAGCACAAAGCGAGAAAGGGAGAAATATGTTCTGGTGAATGTGCACATTGTTAGCTGAAGGAGGTGGAGGAGGATATCGTGTTGAAGAGCGGGGAGATCCGGGTCCTGAGGGACTCTCAGAAAGGAGCTCAACAGGAGAAGGAGAGCCAGAGGCAGAACCAGATCCTGCTGGATACCCAGAGACAGAGAGAGCAGAGCGACAGGGAGAAAGAGTTCAGCAAGAAGGTGAGGAGCTGACACACACACACACACACACGTTCAGTACATATACTTCTCAGAATAACACGACAATGACATGTTCTCTATGTTCAGATTCAGTCTTTGCAGTCAGAGCTGCAGTTTAAAGAAGCAGAGATCATCGAGATGAAGACCAAACTTCACACTTCAGACAAAATCAAGACGGCTTCTCCACTGCCTAGAAACAGGTCGGTCGTCGTCAATATTACTAACAACAGATTTGATTAAATGTTTTTCTCCATTTTTATATCGTTGTGAACTAAATGTCTTAGGGTTTGGGTATTTTGGGGTCGGACAAAACAACATTTAAAGTTCAGTAAACTCTTAGTTCAGTTCCCGAGTTTTAGTTCGTAGTTTTCACACCGAGTCAGATTGATTGTCATCCGCTCATCTCTGATCTGATTGGCTTCTCTGTCTTTCTGTCTCTTCTCAGTCCTAAAGTGCTTAGCTGTCTTGCCCAGATGCATCATGGGAGCGGCAGCAGCACGTCCTCTCCAACAGGAAATGGCTTCATCACCAAGGAGACGTTTGGAGCCCACATCCCATCCAGAATGACGCCGGTGAAGACACGGAGAGACGGTGGGTCACATGACGAGGGCGATGGCGGTCGTGGTGGTGAAACAGGCGTGTTGAGGACCAAAGTTTTGATTGACTCGTTTGTTTTTTTGTTTGTGTGTTGTAGCAGACAGAGGGGGGTCCAGCAGCAGATCTGGGGACAGACAGGAAGTGTCTCGCCCGGACCTCTTCCTGTCCTTCAGACCTGCACACCTGCAGCACCGAGGTCAGTCTGCAGGGCTGCTTCACAAGACTTCATGGCAATAAATAGCCTGCAACATGGTTAAATTAAAATATCTTCCTGACAGATTTCAGAAGTCTGCCCACTCATACTTTAACAACACGTTTTAAATATTGTGTTTTGATATATTTATTATTTAGTAACATTACAAGTGTACAGGATTCAAATGTTAAATACATGATGAGCAAAAAAACTGTTCCTGCTCCACACAGAAGCCCACCTGTGAGTTGCTTTTAATTTATTTGGTAAATCTATCAATCACAACCCAACGTCAGTCAGTAACCAGGGACTGACACTGGATCAGTTTATCAGGCTGAACACAGAACAACTGTAGAATTTACTATAGAATGTTTTTATAGAAATATGTGAAACCATTCTAATATCACACAAGTCTATCTGCTGATAACACCTCTCTGACAGTAGAGGAGGTTTTTTCCAGACATAAAGGTTGATAGTTAAAGGTTCTAAATAACACTAATGATGTCTTAGTGGTGTCATCAGGGTCTTGAGTTGGGTTCGAGACTTGAAGTTTAAAAGAAAAGGGCATTTGCCAGACAGGAAGGGTGGATATCAGCTGCATTATGGGAAATGTAGGATCCAGTTTTTGGCGCTTGGCCCACACTAGGGACTGAAGGTTTAGATATCTCGGCGTCTGCTGAGGATTTTGTCCGTTATTTTGTAATCTGTGCGTGTGTGTGTTCCGTGTTGTCATCCAGGTGGCGTCCTGCTGGGGCTGCTGCTACGGCAGCCTTTGTCTCCCAGCAGCCTCGGCCTGTCTCACCTGCTCTCCATGAGTCTGACTGACATCCACCTGACATCCAGGTAAACACCCGGCGCTCTATGACAACATGGTGGTTATGGCGAGTGATACAATGTGTGTGTATAATACAGTGCTGTAGTAGTTTGAGGGAAGGTGTTTGTTTGTAGATGTAACTTAGTAGAAATGGACCAACAGATCGTACTAAAGAGGATTCGCGCTCATTGAAGTCCCTCTGGTTTAATCAAGTCAAAGAGAAACTGCATCATGCTGTGTGTGTAAATCAGGGTCCTTGAGTTTGTTTCTAAAGCCAACACACCAGACATCCTTTGGAAATCTGACACTTAAGACTTTAAATCAAATGTCATTGTGTTTTCTGCTCCACTCTGACGCTGCTGTCGGTGTCAGTGGGGGTGAAGGTGGAGCTCCCAGAGGTGCTCTGAGTCCTCTCCAGAGTCTGGCTGTAACTGGACTCAACACGCTGAGTCAGAACCGACCAGCAGCTGCAGACGGCAGAAACGAAAGGTAGACTGAGACACGGAATCGCTGACTAATCCAGAACACAGTGAAGGCTGAAAGGGTTCTGTGGACAGCAGAGCCCTCTTGTGGCCAAATGATGTCCTCGAGGCCATGTCTTAATAATATAGATACAAACTATTAGGACTGTACACCGATGACTATTACTGTTTCACTGTATTTAAGATGCCGTCCTCACACAGAAGTAACCCTTTCTACAACATTCATCTCAACAAAAACAACAACAGAATCTCAATGATGTCATGCGTTTGTAGGTCGTCTCCCGGAGCCGTCCTCTTCCTCCCGCTGTTGGATCTTCACCTGTCTCGACTCTGTCAGGCGCTGGACTCCCTCCGCTCCGTCCCCGCTGGCAGCTCGCTCCCAGCGGGCAGTGCTGCTGGACTGGGGAGACTGGATGAGGCTGTTCTGACTGGTTTCAGCGTGGAGGACACTGGTTTGGCTGCTCTGAGGCTCCTCTACCTGTTGGTGGCCCACAGTGACGAGGTGACGGCAGTGACGATGCGGACATGCATCTTATCTCACGGTTTCATCCTGATGCAAAGACTTTTAAATCAGTGAGATATCACGTCTACTCCATTACGTGCGACACTGTGCATTTCCATCACTGTTACATTAAGGCTTGATTAAGTCTATCAAGCCGAAAACACCACAAAGTTAAGAAACGATTATAACGTGGGGCGCTTTTCCTCTCTGAGTTGTATTCCTTTTAACTCGAGGCAGTCAGGGCTCTCCTGACAGAACGTGAGCCGCATAGAGCGTGTTTTGTGTGCAACAAGCAGCACACAAGTGACACAAAGTCGCCCCGGGCTGTGAAAAGTCTCTCTGCCCGAGCACGGCCTGAGTGAGTCTTTCTTTGTTGAGGTTTTAATTTGACAGTTGACGTCACTTCTTCGTTTCCTCTCCCAGGTGGTGGAAGCTGTGTTGTCAAAGGAGAATCAGAGCAGAGTTACAGACATAAAGGTACAAAAAGAAACACTCTGATGGACACTTTAGATTTTCCGGTGTTGTATATTTCTTGATTCACTTTACCTCCATCTAGTGAGTGAGTCTTTGTGATATGAAACTACATATTCTCCCCTCCCTTCTCTCTGCTCTTAGACTGAACACTCTGCTGCAGGTGTGGGTCTGTGCTCCCAGAATGCCTTGCTGCAGTCAGTGTTGCGGCTGTGTGAAGCGGGGCTTCGCGGCGGCGTTGGTGTTGGTTCTCAGAATGAGGAGCTCGTCCTCGAAGCCATGAAGACTCTGTGTGTCCTCATCGAGAGGACGCCGCACACGCATGCCGGCAGGTAGACGCGATTTGCTCACATGTACTACAGGCCTCGTCTAATACCACTGGCCACAAGTCGAGCTACTCTGAACATTGGATATTCAAACCGAGATTACGTGTTTCCGTCATAGCGACCCGTACCCGTACCGTCATGATACTGGAAAATATTAAATTGATACCGTCATGTGATGCAGAGAAAGACGTGTTTCCTGACTTTACTTCAGTCCGAGCTCTCTTCTGGTAATGATGTACTTTAATTCAGTATGCAGCGTGATAGAGGGTGCAGTATGTGGTACGTTAGTGTGGCATTTTAAAGACAACCTGACGGACCGTTTAAAAGACGTCAGCTGATGATAAATTAAGTTGCCACATTTTTAACTGGTACCAACAAAAGAAGACTGTCTGAGTTTGTCTGCAATTTGTGAGAGCTGCAGGAAGCAGTGAAGGTGTCATGAAACTGTGAAAACACTTCAGAACACTTTGTTTTTTACATTCCCACACACCCACACACACACACACGTATGATGCAACACTCACATGAGGGGAATACTACTGGAGGTAGAGGAGTGGCTGAGCAGGGAGTGTGTGTGGTTTTAGGACTTTTCCATCGACTCTCACTTAGGTTACAGCTGTTTTTAACCTACCTGCAGTTATTAATGGTCACCAGGGTGACGTACCAAGAGAATATAAATAACTGCTGAAATATGAATTCTTCAGTCTGGGCAACAGTAAAGTGACAAAAAGAACCCACTCTTGCATTTTTCTGCTGCAGAAATAACTAAAATGATGACTTCTTTTGATTTATTAGTTCACTCTGGTGACGCCGTCTGTGTTTCTCTCTCAGGTTGCAGTGTGTGTTGCAGGTGGTGTGTGTGTGTTTGTCAGCAGAATGCCGGTGGCAGACAGTTTCGGGGAGTGTGTCCGTGCTGGCGTCCATGTCCGACCACCAGACGCTGGCTCAGCAGCTCTGCTCTCAGCACGGTGAGTTATGTGAAGTTCAGTGTCATAACCTCTCGTGATGCTTTTTCTTCTTTGTTTTGCTGTCAATGATCCCTCCATTGTTTAGGATTCAGCTCCGCATGATTTGAAAGAACCTCGCTGCAGCAGTGTTTTATTTTGTTGTTGCTTCCTTTAGACCCGTGTATTTTCCTCAAGTTGTTCCAGTTCATCAGAACCAGACCAGACAAATGGGCAACACACACGGACTGGATTCTGCTGGACCTGCAGGTAAAACACACGCACACACACACACACACTGCAGAGACATACCTACTCCTTCACCCTACAGGGTTAGGGTCCAACGAGCACTTCATATGAAGTACTGCGACGTCCCTCCCACCGTGTGCAGCGGGCAACCTCGGCAGAGAACGTCATTGTCTTTGTGTCTCAGGTGGTTCGTTTGCTGAGCAGACTGATGACTCGGCAAGCAGAGAGCTGGACCAGCAGCCAGCACAGCAGCTGTCAGTGTTACACTGAGGTAAAACTTCATGTAGTGACACGAAACTTTGTGTTGCACCTTTCTGCACAAGCCTCTCACCTCACCTCGTCCTCCCTCAGCTGGTTCAGACAGTGGTGATTGTTTTCCATCGTCAGTGGTTGGACTTTCGTGGTTCTCAGGATCCGACGGACTCAACAGGTCAGATTTAAAACACAAGGCTGCAGATGTTCACCGTGAAACTGTTCATTACACCCAACAAACTCTCCTCTAAAATCATGGATTACCAGTCAGAGTTGATTTTCCCACTTCAGGCCTGGCCCCGCCCTCGCAGAAGTGCCCCGCCCCCTCGCTGCCGTGGTGGCGTGGCCCGCCAGTGTCTCTGCTCAGAGGGTGTCTGCTGCTGCTGCACTGGCTGCTGCTGCATCACGGCAGCTTCTCGGAGAGCTGCAGGCCGCTGCTGCACATGTACGACCAGGTGATCCCCGCCGTCCGAGACACGCTGAGGAAGATCCCCGAGCTGAGCGAGACCGAGGGTACAGACACAAACTCATATATATATATATATATATATATATATATATATATATATATATATATATATATATATATATATATATATATATATATATATATATATATATATATATATATATATATATATATATATATATATATATATATATATATATATATATATGCTTTTTCTCTGGTGGTCACTTTAGTTGCTAGATGACCATTTATGTGTCGCACTAAACTACTTCTTTCCCATTATATTTATCTTCATTGAAGCTCTGTTACTGTTCACACAGTTGGTTAAGCTGTATACCTAAATGTTTCACAAAGTAAGTACAGAAGAAGAGAACACAGAACACGGTGCACACACAAGACCATGTAGTGAAGAGTGTACAGCTCTGTGAATGATTCTCATCGCTGTCTGCTAGAGAGACAGATTTATAGTCTGTCTATACGTCACTGTGTAGAGCTCATGGGATGATTTATAAGCAGCGTAACGAGAGGATGCTGTGGCACATAAGACTGAGTGGCGACCCGCCATGACTGAATGGATGTAAGAATTGATTATGTCTTGGAAACTGTATTTATGTCGCGCTGTGGCTGATGCACTTAATCAGGTCAGTATTGGTGCCTTGTCTCTTTCAGCCACCTGTGTTGCTGCTGTAAGTTGTCATGGTGTCACAATATTGTTAGCGTTGTGGTATGACATATATTTTTTATTATATTACGATTTATACCTGCGTTATCATGAACAGCATGATATGCCACACCTATTAAAGTTTTGCTGGATATCTGGAGCTATATGACTTTACAAACAGCAGACAAATTGGTGCGGTACTTGATATTTCAGGTAAGTTGTTTTATTCATTTAAACTCTACTTTGTACGTATTAGGTAGCGTACAGGTCATGGTTTATGTTCAGCTGTTGTTAGCACTCATTTGATGGTTTTCTAGCAACAATAATAACCTGCAGGTCCTTTTAGAGATAACTTCACAGGAACCGTTCAGGTGTCCACATACACTCAGAAGTAAACAGACTGGTGTGTTTTGCGCTTCCTGTTTCCTGTCTTGTCAGAGCTGGCATTGGAGGAGATCTGCCGCTCGGAGGGCGACGACACTGATGACATGGACACTGATGCTGGCTCCTGATTGGCTGCTGCCACTGACTCCACCAGTGAGCGAACACAAAAGACAGTTTACTGACTGTTGAATGGATAATTCAGGCTGAGACGAGGACAGGGCAAAGACCGAAGTGGATGTTGGGGAGAAATGAAGGATTCATTCTGCTGTCTGATGAGATTTAACAATAAAACGTAAAGGTGCTGCTGTCAGAGTTCATGTTCAGTATGTTTCTTTCCTTCCTCCAGTCTGTACTCTGGTGTATCTCTCTGGTTCACACCTTTATTTAATACATTACTTTACACTGGATACTAGGTCTTGACCCCATAATTATCAATTTGCCTTCCAGTGCTGATATTTTGAATTCCAATGCATTTATTTAACTGACTCATACGATACTTAGCTTAGCACAAAGTTAGCCTGGCTCTGTGCAGCGGTTACAAAATCTGCCGCCACTACCTCTAAAACTCACATATTTACAATTCATATCTTGTTTGTTTTATCTGCACAAACACTAACATTCCTTTATGTTGTAGGGGTTTTGTATGCCGCTGGGCAGTTCGTCTTTTTTTGTTTTTCGAGAGTTAATATATTCACAATATTTCACTCATGCAATAGATTAATGTTAGACATGAGATAATAGTTACTAATGATTTACTTCTTTACTCTGTATTTAATTATAACAATACGTTCTTCTGTTGCTCAATATGCAGCAGCAGTTTAGTATCTCGGTGTAAAGGGGTAATCTTGAAAACGGTGTCTCGCATGCTGCTGAAATTGTATTTCTCCAATCAGAAAGTACGTTAAAGGATCTGCATTTAACATTCTGATGATTAATAAAGCAGCAAACGACGATTATGTAAAGATGTAGAGGAGTAATGTCTACCTGAGTGTCTACACTCTACGTGTGTTGTTAATCGAGCTTCTCCTCGCTAACGCCAGGAATAAAACATTGAAAACAAAAACAGCTCGGGACCAGAACAGCTTGTGAAACATCTTTATTTATTCTTCCGCTGTAACTGAGGTCTGAGTGATGCGTTCATAAGAAGGCATCCTATTGGCTGGCTGCAGGTCTGTTGGGTTGCATCGGTCAGTCAGATAAACACAAGAATGGAGTGTTGATTAAAAATATGATTAAAGTGGTTCACTCAACAATAGAACTTCATTTTGTAATAATGATTCAACACGCGGTGCTTTTATGACGTCCTTTAAACTGAGATTTAATTAACAATGTTGCTCTGAAATATCATGAATATGAATGAGCTTTCTTAAGATCACAAATTGACACAGTTGATCAGAGCCGTTCTTCTTTTTCTTCTTAATATTATTGCAGTAATGAACATATTTGACATCCAGGGAAAATTAGATGTCATGTCTCAAGAAAACAAAGAGCAATTTGAAGTAATTACGATTTTTTTTTTCTTCTGAATAATGGTTTTCAAGAGCACCACAAAAACAGAATTATTGAATGAGAAGGTGAAACATATTTCAGTGATCGCGGCAGTTAAACTGGCTATTTCTGTTCCTCAGAAAGTCTCCAACACTGACCGATCCTTCTCTTATAACACTAGGGAGCAACCAGGAAGTGTGAACACTGAAATAAAGTAGCTGTGTCTCCATTTAATGCTCCGATGCTCCGACGGTGTGTTGAGTCTTCATCAGAAATGATGGTGTGAGCTGGTGTTGAAGTGGAGATCAATCACGTCACGAGTTGATGAACAGCACCCGAACACACCGTTGGTTCTGGTTCTGGTGGAACCGGTGACTCTGTTGTGAATCTGTCGGCGTGTGAGTTGAGACGCAGCGAGAGGAAGGCACCTGATGGTCGCGTCAAGTAATCCAGGATCGGACTGTCTATGTAGTGTGTGTGTGTGTAAGACTTGTATGTCTATCTTTGCGAGGACCAGTTTGAGTTGTGAGGACTAGGGTTCATTTTGTCAGCCTTTTTTTGTTTTTCTGTCAGATGTCCGTATTATTTTTTTAATCACATTCAGTCAACATTGTTGACAGAGTTTAGTTGTATCTTTTAACTATTGTATTATAGTCTTAGTTAATGAAAACTGTTGAGATTATAGTCTTTTGTTAGTTATTATATTATATTATATATATATTTCAATCAAGCTAGTCAAGCAAAGCCCAAAGCCCAGTTGTTTTCATTGTTAACTTGCGGGGAAAAAAAGTATTTTAAAAATGAACTCTTTCCCCTTTTTTGTCAGCAAAAAGTTTAAATTTTTTTGACTAGATTTTAGTCTAGTCTTATTTCGTCAACAATATTGTACGTTGATATAATCTCAGTTATTGTCTAATGACTTCTGGAAGAAAAGGTTTTTAGCTCGGGGACATTTTGTCTGAAGGAAGTTAAAGAGTTCAGACTTTGTTTCAGGGTTAAAGTTAGAATCAGGTTTAGGTGAAGTTTAGTGAGGGGCTAAAGGGATGAAATATATCAATGTGGGTCCTCACAAGTATAGAAGTACAATCGTGTGTTAGTGTTTTTCGGTCCACGTCGGCACCACCTGGTCATCGTCCTCTTGTTTATTACTCTGTAGTGTTTTGTGCGAGCTGTGGTGCGTCTTGTTCGGGTTGTGATGTGTCGGGCGAGGACCGGTCAGCCACGGGTGCATCAGCAGCTCCGACGCCGTCAGCCTCTCTGCGGGCGACTTCCTCAGCATGCAGCCAATCAGACACTTGGCTCGCGGCGACAGCCAGTCGGGCACGGCGAAGGCCCCGCGCCGGATCTTGGCGAACAGCGCGGCGGGCTGCGTGTCCTGAAACGGGTATCGTCCAATCAGCATGGTGTACAGAGACACGCCCACGCTCCAGATGTCTGCGGCGCGGCCCGAGTAAGACCCGTTCCCATTGGTCAGCAGCTCGGGGCTGACGTAGGCGGGGCATCCGTGTCTGTCCGTCAGAGAGTCGTCGTCGTGGTTACCGTGCAGGAGGACGCAGTCGTCGAGACCGAGCAGAGCGAGACGCGTCCTGCAGAAAAGAAGGACCCACAATGCATCAACAGTGACAAGAGTAGTATCTGTAGTACTAATAGTAGTGTTAGAGGTATTACTACTGGTATTTGTGTGTGGTATATCAGAGTACTTTGTAATTCTCACCTGTATTTGTCGGTGAAGACGAACCTGCGGAGCTTCAGGTCTCGGAGGACGACTCCGTGGTGATGACAGTGCATCACGGCGTTCAGCATCTGAGCGAACAGAAGCCCCGCCTCCTCCTCGCCGAGACGCTTCCTGCTTCTCACGTACGCGTGCATGTCGCCGTAGTGACCGGGCAGGAAGACGTACACGCTGTCCTGACCAATCACCACGTCCAGCAGGCCGCAGATGTTGTCGTGGTGAGCGATGCGGGCGTAGGCCGCCAACCGCTCTTGGTAACCACGTAGAGGAAGCACCTGTAAACATGGCATATATTACTACCGGTAAGTATGAGTAGTGTTTCCATCAACCACAGTGTTCTTTTTCGGGAACAAGAATATCAGTATTTTTAGGAGTATGAGTCGTGTTTTTAGCAGTATAGGTAATATAACTAGCAATATCTGTAGTATTTTCAGAGTTTTTGTAGTATTTTGCACACAGTCATTTTATGCAGTATCAGTAATATTTTATGCAGTATCACAATATTTTCAGAAGTATTTTGCAGTATTTGCGGCTGCATTGTTGGCAGTATATGTGGTATTTGTAGTATTAGCAGTATTTTTGTGGTATACATAGTATGAGTAGTATTTGCAGTAGGAGTAACACTGGTAGCTCTACCTGGCAGGTGTACTGCTGCTTTGTGAGCGCGTGCTCGGCCCTGTAGCTTTTCTCCCCCTCGCAGCGTTCAAACAGGAAGTACGATCCCACTCTGGATGGGGATTGGCTCTGGTTGGACTTGGGGGCGGGGCTTCTGGGACTGAGGCAGTGTGATAGGCCGATGGCGGGTAGGTTCGGATCCAGACGAGCTACTTTGCATTTCACAATGTCCTGGGGCTCGTCCAGTAGCCTCTTCAGACACAGCTGAGACCGGGCGGCGGCCATGGCCATGCTCATCTGTGATTGGAGGAGACAAGTGACATCATCAGGTTAGTTACAGCTTAAAGCTTTATTGTTACTGTAAAGCGGCTGCAGGAGATTCCCAGTTTGTAATACTGAAGCAAGAGCTTTCATCAATCACTGTTGCGTTACCTCATTTGGCAACAGACAGATTTATTTCAATGACAATCTTCGAGATCATCACTTCAAGTGCAACAGCTTTAATGTAGATAAGAAGTTGTTGGAGCTTCTGTAAACTGTCCTCCCTCGTCCCTCCTCTAAACGCTCCTCGGTTCTACTTCCACATACAGTGAGTAAGAGTTGTGTTAGCATCACATCTCCCCGCGTGTCTCTGCTGCTCACATGCTAACGTGTCTATAGGCTGCATGATGCAACTTCCTGTAAGCTGACAGACGCTTCAGCTTTCAAATCGTTGCATCAGAGCACAACAGTTTATAGTTTAAACAGGCTTTAAATACAGTCAACACCTACCACGCACGCACGCACGCGCACACACACACACACTGTGAGAGAGTGTGTCTGTTGTTCTATAAAGTTTGTCAGAGCCTGCGATCGCTGTGGTGACGCTGTTGGCCAACGCTGCTTTCACTCTGAGTCACAGCGTCACCATGGCAACGTCATCCCCTGACACACACACACACACACACTCACACTCACACACACATACACACACACATGAATCTGTGCTGTTTGATGTGTCATCTCGTCAGCTGCAGTTTCACAATTGGAGATCGGACTGATAATAATCAACAATGAAAAACACGAACCTCAATAGATTCTACTGGATCTCTACTAGATCTCTACTGGACTGTTCTGGACTCTTCTTGACTGTACTGGACTCTACTGGACTCTTCTAGACTGTACTGGATCTCGACTAGACTCTACTAGACTGTACTGGATCTCTTCTGGATCTTTCAGTGCACATTTCCGTCATCCGTCTTCTTAAAGAGACAGGTTTACGTTCCATATTCTGAGACCTTTCAGCACCACTGCAGGACTTCAAAACCTTTTGTGATTTTAATAAATTAAAGTTAAACAACTACAACTCCCAAAACAATTAGACTCATGACGGCTCGTCTTCTCCTGAACCATCCACATGATTCACCAACACTCTGCTCAAGTATTGTTCTTGTTTCTTTAAGTAGTTCCGTTTGATTTATAGTCATTACAAACGTCGATGGGATTTTTCTTACTTCTGGAACAGAACCTGAAAATTCCAGTTTCACTTTCTCTTTATTTGAATGTGAACTCTACTGGTCGCTATTTATTCTTGTATCTGACTCAGCCTTTTCTCAGACCACCGGCTCAAAATCCCCCAAAGAATTCAGTTGACAATATTTAAAAATAAAAATGAACTCAAATTTGAGAAGCCAGAATTTTCCGTATTTGTCGCAATAACTGCTTAAAGAAATAACTTAAACTGCTAATCGATCATCAGCATTGTTGCTGATCATTTTTACTGTTGATTGACTTTCATACAAGAGCTTTAACATATTTTACAATATAATATTTTATAGTTACGGTAACTATATTTTTCCTGCTACAGTTTGTCTTCTTTGTTGGTGCCTGATGAACGTGGATACTGATTACTGATTGGACCAGCTGGCTCGCTAACAGCTCATCATCAGTCATTTTTATTCATATGTATTTGTTGCTCTCGATCATAACTGAGTCTAATTCACTTTGTTTGATTACATTTGTGTTCTTAGTGCTCACTCGAGCTGCAGTTTAGAAGCGTTTCCTTCAGGTCAATCAAAGCGTCAAAGTTTATTCTTGATCTTTTCACCAAGAGTACTTTGACCAAACAATCTCAACTCAAGGGCCCCACTTACTAGCTTCTTCCCAGAACTCTCTACTGAATCCTCACACGGTGCGCCGCCACGGACAAGAAGTCTACAAAAGGTCAAAACCGTAAAAAAAAACAACAAAAAAGCTACTGAGCTCTTGTGTCAACAGACACATCTCCATGACAGCCGAGCACACTCGTCCTCTGATGATGAAGAGGACGATGAAGACCATTCTATAGTTTCATTAACTCTACTCAGCAGAGTCCAGTAGAATCTGCTCCATACTGGACTCTACTGGACTATCATCTGCTCTCGGGCAGTGCTGTAAAATGACAGAAGAGTATTTACTCAAAAGTACTGTACTCAGGTATTTGTACTTTACTTGCGTACTCTGCTGATGTGGATCACATCTTCGAGGTATTTTTAACCTACTGCATTAAACTGACAGCTGTTTACTTTAAATACAGATTTAACAATAAAAGTTGAACTTATAAGATATGATCATTTCTACAAATAAAACTACCAAAAAACTACTTTAAATATGTAAAGGGCTCCAGCTTAAGCAGGTACAACATAATACTGTTTACTCACTAATGCATCAGCATAAGTAAACTAAAAATATGAATTTAACACTCGTATTTCTGCATAATGAGTTCAAATATACTTTAAAGATTCTCTTTGTGTTACTTGAATGGACGACCTTTTGTATAATGTGCTCCTGCTGCTTGTAAAATAAAGGATCCGAGTACTTCTTCCACCTCTGATCTCAGGTCTGTTTCTTACCTTCTTCTCTTCAGACAGACGGACTGGTTCGGTCTGCAGGTCAACAGGAAACCGGTCGACTCGGTAGAAACCCAGTCGAGTCCGCGTGGAGCCGATGGTCGGTCTGCCCGTCTGTCTGTCCGTGGGCCAGAAGTTGTTGAAGACATAAAAATAAAACGTTTTCTTTGGAGTTTGAACTGGAACCAGCAGCTCTGACACTGGGAGAACTGGCGTCCGGGATGACGTCTTTGTCTCGTTGTATTATTATTGTCTCGGTTGCGCAACGTGTCGTCAGTCAGCTGTTAGTTCAGTTTCTTCAGTCTCAAGTTTTTTTCTCCGATTGTGAAAAGAAGAAAATAACCGAAACCGTTTTGTTTTTAAATAAAAACTAAAAACGAAACTATTTTTTTTTTTTTAAATATATCTCCGGAGCTGAAGCGAACAAAGCCGAGTGAACCCGAGTCCCTTCTGTCCGTCCGCCGGAGTTTAAAATGAAATAATATCCGTGTGTCGTTCCGCGTTAGATCCAGTCCGACCCTCCCGGACTCTGGTCCGCTCTGACCCCGTTCGTCTCCAGAACTTTCCGGCGCACCGAGGACTCGGACTGACTCCGGGTCTGTTTGGTTGGTAGGTCTGGTTACGTTGTTCCATCCTGCAGGGGGGGCGGAGCCTAGATGTTGCAATCCTGAGCCGATCAGTCGTCAGAAAACAGACACGAGCCTCAGCGGAGCGGTTTCGTTATGAGTCTTCATGTTGACTGCGGGTGGTGGAGGGAGTAGGCTACTCTTTTACTTTTGTTATTGTATCAATGCAACAGTTGTATAAATAAAGTGTATTGCAATTAAAAGTTATCTTGAGTAAAAGTACAAACGTATTATTTATCCAAATATACTTACCAAAATTCAAAGAAGTGCAGGACTAGTATTATAATGCAGTAGATATGAGGTTTTCCTTTAAAACAGCTGATAGTTGTAAAGATTAAAAGCCGAAAATCACAAATGTTGATGTAGTGCCTTCAAAAATCTGTCTTTTGGTACATTTGGTTTGCACTTTGAAATGTTTTGTGTTTGAGAGGTGACGTACAAATAAAGTTACCTTGACATTCCTATTTATTACCCAGAATCCTTTATTAAACTATCAAAATATTAGTAGCACCACAGAAGAAAAGAGATGAAAACAGTAGTAAATGAAATAATAGATATGAAGTTCTCTCCTGACAGAAATGGACCCCTCACTGTCTTGTTTATAACACCTGAACAGGTGACCCGCAGAGCTGCAGCCAGCTGCTGACCTCTGACCTTAATCTGTGGGTCTGAGGCTCAGCAGCTGCTCACTTCACCTGTTCGCCAGAGTCTGTTCCACATTCAGACACGTGTGACACGATTTGCCTTTTTCCAAACTGGGTTTCCCTCGCCTGTCTCACCTCAGGCCGCCTGTCTCACCTCAGCCCGCCTGTCTCACCTCAGCCCGTCTGTCTCACCTCAGCCCGCCTGTCTCACCTCAGCCCGTCTGTCTCACCTCAGCCCGCCTGTCTCACCTCAGCCCGTCTGTCTCACCTCAGCCCGCCTGTCTCACCTCAGCCCGCCTGTCTCACCTCAGCCCGCCTGTCTCACCTCAGCCCGTCTGTCTCACCTCAGCCCGTCTGTCTCACCTCAGCCCGCCTGTCTCACCTCAGCCCGCCTGTCTCACCTCAGCCCGTCTGTCTCACCTCAGCCCGCCTGTCTCACCTCAGCCCGTCTGTCTCACCTCAGCCCGCCTGTCTCACCTCAGCCCGTCTGTCTCACCTCAGCCCGCCTGTCTCACCTCAGCCCGCCTGTCTCACCTCAGCCCGCCTGTCTCACCTCAGCCCGCCTGTCTCACCTCAGCCCGTCTGTCTCACCTCAGCCCGTCTGTCTCACCTCAGTCCGCCTGTCTCACCTCAGCCCGCCTGTCTCACCTCAGCCCGCCTGTCTCACCTCAGCCCGTCTGTCTCACCTCAGCCCGCCTGTCTCACCTCAGCCCGCCTGTCTCACCACAGCCCGCCTGTCTCACCTCAGCCCGCCTGTCTCACCTCAGCCCGCCTGTCTCACCTCAGCCCGTCTGTCTCACCTCAGCCCGCCTGTCTCACCTCAGCTCGCCTGTCTCACCTCAGCCCGCCTGTCTCACCTCAGTCCGCCTGTCTCACCTCAGCCCGCCTGTCTCACCTCAGCCCGTCTGTCTCACCTCAGCCCGCCTGTCTCACCTCAGCCCGCCTGTCTCACCACAGCCCGCCTGTCTCACCTCAGCCCGCCTGTCTCACCTCACAGGTGAGTGACCTCGTGTCCGTCCGCCACTTTGATCCAGACTGAAATATCCCGACGACCGTTTGATGGATTGTCATGAAACAACAAACATTCATGTGAGGATGAATTTAAATAACTTCCATGTTGATCTCCTGACTTCAGATTATCAGTTGATGTTATACAGAATAACTTCTAAAATATTGCTCATGTGCGATATCGCAAATCACATGAAAAAAACTTTAATATTTCCGACTGTATTGCTCAAAATTAACATCCTCATCTTAAAGGGAAATGTTGACATATATTCATAATATAAATATATATATACATGAAAAAGATTGCAGTTATTTGCAAAGTTGTCTCCCTTTCTGCTCATTCACAACGTTTTTGCTAAAAATGTGTTCAGATGAACTTAAAGACGAGTGGCTTGGACGGCAGGTAAATGGTCTGAAATGATTGGCTCAGAGCGGTGCATGTGACCCACGTCAGGTGTAGAGTTAAGACACCTGTTGTTCGATCAGCTAATGTGGTTTGTCTCCATTTTTGTAAATAATTGCAGGCTAAGCACAGGTGTAATGGATTAATTAATGATGGTGCTGTTGTATTTAGTGTCAAGGCACAATATAAAGGCACCTGGGCCAGCTAAATGGAACGGGGTCATAGTTAATGTCATTAGTTGCACCTGTGTTTACCCTGCGTATGGCTGCTGTGAAAACAGCCTGTATTTTGGGAAACATTGCACATTTGTCTGTGTGAATACGGAAATGCTGGCGGTTTCTTAGTGTGTAAGAATATATATTGGGTATATACTGTATATGACACATTTCAGAGTCATTTATATTATATTACAGGATAATTATAGTTTTATCTTTGTCAATAATATATCATAGTTTATTTGTCAGTTATACTCCTTATTATTGATCTGAAGCTGTAGAGTAACTCATGTTATCAAAAAGAAGACGCAGTGGAGTAAAAAGTACAATAAAGGAATGTGGTGGAGTAGAAGTACAAAGTAGCATAGATTGGATGTACTTAAGTACAAGTACCCCAATAATTGTACTTATGCATTACTTGAGTAAATGTACTCGTTTTGACTGTTAACCTACATTACAGAAAGTAAGCCTCAACAAGTGCACAGAGCGAGGACTGTGTGTGTTTGTTAGTGTGCAGTAATGTTAGTCAGTATAGTGTTCACATGGACACGTGAGACATTAATCTCCAGCAGGAAGCGCAGACAGACGCCTGCTGCTCCAACGGAAATGAGGTTATCTGCATGATGTAGATTTACTCTGTGTGTGTGTGTGTGTGTGTGTGTGTGTGTGTGTGTGTGTGTAGTCAGCTCTGCTCTGATCGGACAGATTCCAAACGACAGGTGGAGAGCCCAACTGACCTGGTTACACACACACACACACACACACACACACACAGCAGGTTATCTCCACATGGTTAGTGTGTTTTTACGCCACATGATGAAATATTGAAGAAACAGAGGATGATGAACACTGTGTGTGTGTGTGTGTGTTAAACTTTACTGTCTCTTTCATAACCAACGTGATGAAATCAGAGGCCAAGTGTCTGACTCAACTACGGCCCGCCACGAGAACGCACACGTACTGAGAAACACACACACACACACACACACACACAGACACAGAGACACACATGTTGTCTTTCACACTGTCCTCATTTTCAGGATCATCACCTGTGCTGCTGTGATCTTTAACTTTTGATCGCCACCTGAGTGAGGCTGCTGTGTGTGCGTGATAGTGTGTATGTGCTTTAAATCCATTTCCTGTTTGAAGACCTGCCATCTGCTCTCTCTCGCTCTCTCTCTCTCTCTCTCTCTCTCTCTCTGTGTTTTGCTTCAGGGCATCTTGAATGTGTGGAACAGAGGGCGCTTTAAGAGACCGTTTAAGCTTCGGGGGGATTCAACGTCACGGTATCCCCGAGCTTATTGATCCAGTGTTTTAAAGACAGATTAAACCAGCTAACACTAACGTTTCCGATAGAAAAAGATTTGTCTTTGTGTTAGAAAGCTAAGCTGATACTGCGTGACTAGACAAACACCTTACTGCGAGTTAGTCTCACCTGTTTAAGCCCAACTCACCTGCAGGAGTTTTTAAAGGAGACATATTGTGCTCATGTTTACAAGCTTTAAAGTTCATTTTTCACACTGTCTGTGTGTATATACCTGTATTACCTGGATTCAGTTTTAGCGCTTTTCAACTGAATTGCAATGCAACAGCTTGGTTCCATGTTTACTTCCTGTCAGCCGAGGGTTGTGTGTATTTCTCCGTGAATTGAGCGTTTTGGTACTTTCACAGTATTCATATAGCACCGAGACCAAGATGATGATTTTTTTTAAAAGATGTGAAAATCTCACAATACGAGACCTTTAAGTTTTTATATAGATTTACCATTTTAGAATGGTTCAATTTACACTCAATGACCATACATTAGACTGTAATGTGCAGCATTCTGCTTTATCTACAAGTCAAGAGAAGAATAGAAATACTTAAACTCGCCATCTTGTGTTTTTTTGCAAATAGTGAACGGAGGTGACGAAGAATGACGCCGTGGTGGAGACGCTGTATACGGCTCTGGTAGCGACCTGTCAATCACAAGGTAGCCCCGCCCTAAATCACACCCTGCTTTATGGTCTGTTTGACTCTAAATGGACCATAATTTACTAAATGAACATCATGCTGTGTTGAACAAGACTTGAAACTAGAGGTTGAGACCATAAACTCATGTTTACAATGTTTACTGAGGGAATAAATCAAGAGAGAAGTAGAGTCATCTTCTCATCGACTTCTATGACTTCTTTTTGCAACCAGAGGAGTCAAGAGAATGCAAGTTTCAGGTTCTCCACATTGGCTTCACTCTTCAGAACTGGTGGTTGACGCCTGCTTCCTGTCCGGCTGCATGCACACATTCTGCCTGCGCACTCATTCCTCTTCGTCTGAGTCTTCAACAAGCTGCTTACAAAATAACAGTTTGTTTTTTACGTTCATAATTATGATTTTGGGGGAGTGGCTTTGGAGGAAGGACTAAAGGGACGGACTGTCAGTGTTGAGGACTTGAGAACTTTCTTGCTAGATTTAGCAACTTTTGGAGTTAATGCCGCTCGCTCCTTACGTTGGAAAACAGTCGGCAACATTGGGCTGGATTTTCCAGTTGGATACTTTCAAACTGTAGACACAGGAATGTCAGACATCAGCCTAACGGAGCAGAGTCTCTGTGGTTCAGGGACGAGTGTCATTAACTTCTCTGATACTTATCTGATACCAGTTCTCTTATTTCCTACTGTAAAGACAAACCTCACCCCCAAGTCTGTTGAGCTGGGGTCAGTTCACAATCACCTTGATCTCTGCAGGTTAAGAAGACTTGAAACATCTCAGCGAGGAACCATTTCATCTAAAGCAGTGGCCCTGCGTCACGTCAGCGGAAGATAAACACACAGATGTCCAGTAAGGAGACTCTGCATCAAGAGCAAGATGAGCACACAGCTAGCTGTTGTTCAATACATTCATCATATTTAATATGTTTCACTGACAGGAGGACGACATCTGGAGCAGTTCCTGCAGAATGAAGATTAAAACTCCACCTGAGACGGAGTGAAGAAGACTTCCGTTCTCTCTGGTCCCTGAAAGGTCAGCTCTGCTTCACCAAAGTTGAACTGTGATTTACTTCTACGAGTGAATCTCTCTGTCGGTCCTGGTCCTGGTCCTGGTCCTGGTCCTGGTCCTGGTCCTGGTCCTGGTCCTGGTCCTGAATGCAAGCCCTCTAGTATTTAATAAGCATCGTCTCAATCAAAGTGATGCATATTTTGTACTTCTTCGTTTTCAAGTATTTTATCAACTTTCTTAATTTAGCAAATCACTCCTCATTCCGCTGATATTGAAGCACAAGTACATTTAATCAAGTACTGTACTTCAGTACAATTTTGAGGTCCTTGTATAAAATAGAAATACTCAAGTAAAGTACAACTATTTCAAAGGCAAATATTGTACTTTTTCCTCCACTACATTTATTTAACACCTTTAAGTTACTAGTTACTTCTGAATCGGATTTATGATAAAGAAATATATATAATTAACAACTGAATTATGATGTGATATTATAGATTTAGAAAAAAATGTACAAGCTACCCAGCTGTATATAAAGTAAATAAAAGTAGCTCCACCTTTACCAGCTGCAACATTAGTGATGCCGTATTGTATTTAGCTTGCTGAACCAGATACATAGTAAACCAGATGGTGAACATGGTAAACATTATGCCTGCTGCAGCACATCGGCATGTTAGCACTTAGCTTCAACCACCGCTCTGCCTAAGAACCACTAGCATGGCTGTAGAACCTGAGTGTTTGATTTGTGCATTAAAGTTTCTCATTTCTGTCATTCAAATACAAATTCAGAGTTTTTTTGTAATATATGAAATCTGATCTCATCTCAGCTTCCTCGCTTCAGTCTGTAATCTTCCACCACACACACACACACACACACACACACACACACACACACACACACACACACACACACACACACACACACACACACACAAAAAGGTCACCAGGGATGATGCAAAACTGAGATAAGAGGAAAATTAGCCTGTGTGTGTGTGTGTGTGTGTGTGTGTGTGTGTGTGTGTGTGTGTGTGTGTGTGTGTGTGTGTGTGTGTGTGTGTGTTGGAGAGAGGGGAATACATCTCTATAAACACACACACATACAGTGAGGCCGGCCTGGGATTGTCTCTGTGATGAAACCAGCAGTAATGTCTGCTGTTGGCATGACGACTCCATCCACTGTGACATGACTCTGTACGTGTGTGTGTGTGCGCGCGCGGTGTTTGTGTGTGTGTGTGAGATGGGGAGTCTGACCTTTGACCTCCTCACTGTGTCTGTTAAGAACTGGAATGCATTTTGGAGTTAATAATAAGATAACGAACAACACATATAAAATAACAGCAGCGTGTCTTAAAGAACAGCTGGTGAGGATCGTTTGGAGCATTTAATCAGTTTTATTGAATTCTGTATATTTCCTCATTAAAGCTATTACGGTTTTTGTTTTTCTTTAGGCTACGGGCAGCGAAAACAAGATGTTCAGGGGGCATTAAGTTGCTTTTTAACGACTGAAATGTCAATCAAAGCTGCATTTTGAAACTGAATTTAGATTTTTTGTTGTAGTAAATGTTTCATCGGAGGCGTCACATTATTTTCACGTTAATCGTGGTTTTATCCTGTATTGTGAAGCTCTTTGTTCAGATATGATGAAGGAAATCTTTCATGATCGTTCTGACGTTAATATCGGTAAAGCACGTAAGGACACAACGATAAATAGAATTATTTTGCTTTCGCACTTTGTCATTGTCGGCTTGATTGATATTTCTGGTTTTGCGCGAAACAGAGTTTTATTTGTGACTTTTCATCTGTTTTGCAGTTTTATTCTTCTGGCCCGTTGACATTTCTGGGATTCAATTCCACTTTTGTTTGCTTTCACTGTGCGACTCCTTTACGTGCTGATGAACGCGTGCAATCAAAGAAAGAAGAAGTTTCAGTCAAACGGCGCACTGAAACTGTCTGAGACATCTTCTGATGTTGTGTAACACAACGTCTCTCTGCACCACCGCCCGAGAGCTCTGCCTGCTGCAGATGAACTGGTTGATGTTCCCTCGACCTTCCAGCAGGCCGGCGAACTGTCCCTGCTTGTCGGCCTCCTCGTGGTTTCGGGCTACCCTCCTGTTCTTTTTCGACGACTTATGAATGAAGCAAATGAACCTCTCAACACGACTCGTCGTCTTCGTGAGCGTCTCCTCAGGTGCGTTGCATCAGCAGCTAATTAAGCATCACATTCTTTCCCCCCCTGTGACCCGCAAATCTCTTCCTTATTTACCAAAATGAAGCAGCATAATATCATCATCATCATCATCACAACAGCAGAGAGCGAGCGTTTGTTCTCATCAGACGGGTTTAGAAAAAGATCTGATGGATAAAGATCTGCTGCAGCTCAGTGAACAACCGGCGTTCACATCTCATGAGATGGATGAAAGTGAGGGGGAAGTCTCTCTTGTGAACGATTAAAACTCAATACAGCATCATATCCATCAACTCTGTAACGGTCTTAAGCATAGACTATATAGTGGACGTAGTCATCCTGACGTCACCCGCTGGTTTGTAGTCTGCCGTTCTGAAGCCTCGAGTTCGTCAATTTGGCCGTCGCCATCTTGGATTACGGCCGTCGCCATCTTGGATTATGGCCGTCGCCATCTTGGCTTTTTGCAACCAGGGAACAGGAGTTACTTTATTTTGGAGTGCGGAGGAGTGACTCAGAGACGCCGTGGTTGTCTATTTGACTCTGAATGGGACCACAAGTTACTAAATGAACATCATGCTGTGTTGAAGAGTCATTTTCTCATAGACTTCTATACAATCAGACTTTGTTTTGAAACCATAGGAGTCGCCCCCTGATCGCCAGCAGAGGAAGCGAGAATGAAAGTTTAAGACACTCCCACATTAGGGTAGTAGCTACTAGTACTAGGCCAGTAATTGAAGGGGTAACAGTTCATGTGGTGCCTCTTATGTTCTGTAACTGTAGCATGGTGGACTTAGCCTGCTAGCTAACTAGCCAGCTGCTAAATGAGTAGAATTAGACAACTTAATGTTTCATCTACACACTCTTGTCACAGCGTAGGAGAGCACATTTCTATCGCCAGATAATCGGTCATTAACAATGATTCACCAGATTTTGTTAGGTGCTGACGGCTTCATTTCAAGTCCACAGAAAAGAGAGAAAAGGCCTGTGATCGTACTGCCATGCTGGTTACAGAAAATGAACAGACGAAAGACAACCCCATCTGCCCAGATGTGTTTATGAACACGTGTTCTTTCTCTCATTTTGATTTATGAGTTTATTGATGTTTCGAGGTTAAATATTGCAAACACAGAAGATGCTTCGGCTGAATAATTTGGATTTATGATATCCTGTTACAGGAGAGGCCGATCTCAACGAGCGATGAGCGGTTCTCGACAACGCTGCAGCCCTTCCAGCAGCCAAGTGATTGGGTTGCTCCAAACTGACACATGTCGCCCAAACGACCACTGCCCTGGTCCGGGATGAAGGCGAGTGCAAAGTCAGCATAAATTTTCCTTCATTTGTATGTAGGTGTGAATGGTTGTCTGTTCAGAGCCCAAAGAGGCATTAAACGCCTCTATTTTCACAAGATTTATGTTAAAAACGCAGCTTTTTACACCGCTCTACTTCGGGACTTTAAAACGCTGCTATTTACGCCATTTAAAAGCATTCAAAAACGCTGTGTTTTTTACAGCGTTCTTATGGCAATGAGCCCCTCCATCTGTTTTGTATAGCCAGTAAGCCCAACATTTCTGTAACCAATCGGTAAAGAGTAAAGCCAGACCAAGGCTGTGATCTGTGAAGAAACTTTGGGCTTACTGGCTATACAGAACAGAAGGAGGGGCTCATTAGCATAAGGAAAAATGCCATTTTTGACAGCTTTTATATGGCGTGAAAAGCGGCGTTTAACTGCACTTTTGGTCAGTTTTCCATATCTGTCTGGTGACCTGTCAACGTGTATCCCGACTCTTGATGTTTTTTGTAAAAGTCAGACTTCCAGATAACAAAACAAGAACTTTCCTGAAACAACTTGAATTAGAAACTGATTGTCATCTCAGTGATGTTGAACATTTCTTTTGCTGTAAAATGAAAGTTTCCTGTACGATAATGCGATTCGTCGGTTGGACAGATTTTTTTAGTTTTTTGTCCTCACTGACTCGTTGAGCAGATAGTCTGACATTTAAATGTTCAGTTGATTAAGTTTGAATGAGTTTAATAAAAAAGAAGGCCAATGAAAGTGTTAGATACATAAAATAAATTATAAATTAAATGTTTGCCTGAATTTTCCAGATGAGAAAAAAGTTTTCAGCATCAAGACGAGGGAGTAAAAACTATGGCAGTTTGTAAAAACCGAAATAAAGTAAATATAGAAGAAACATCAAATATTAATTCCTATTTTAACTCTCGTGTGTGTGTGTGTGTGTGTGTGTGTGTGTGTGTGTGTGTGTGTGTGTGTGTGTGTGTGTGTGTGTGTGCATGTGTAAGCATGTGTGTACATGCGTGTGGCCGTGGCCGTGGTTTCAATGCTCTCCTGTGCAACCATCAAATGCAACTTGAGGCAATACCATACACACACACACACACACACACACACACACACACACACACACACACACACACACACACACACTCTCTCTCTCTCACCCATCTCCAACTGAAGCAAACAAAACAAACAAACACACACTCCCTCCATCACCATCCGGCTGCTTTCTGCCGTAACGAGGTGCAATCAACACGCAATGCTGACCAACACACACAAACACCCACAAACACCCCCACACCCACACACAAACACTCCCACACAAACACTCCCACACAACCCCCCCCCTCCCCCACACACACACACACACACACACACCCACTGAGGCTGGTTGAAAGATGAAGTCAGCGTCTGATTGCAGAAGAGTTACAGAGTGTTGACTTGTTCCTGAGCGTGTGTGTGGGTGTGGGTGTTGACCTCGTACTGCCATGATGTCACATCCATAACAGTTGCATTAACAGCGGCAGCCATCTTCACGTCCTCTCACACACACACACACACACACACACACACACACACACACACACACACACACACACACACACACACACACACACACACACACACACACACACATTGAAGTTTCTGACATTCATGCAATGAAGTGAACTCAAACGAAATCAAAGACATTTCTGTTTTTCACCTGTTCATTTTCAATGTTATTTTTTATTTAATTCACTCGGCAGTGAACACTGAATGATATAAATTCACCTGGAACTACAGTTCAGACGAGATGAGAAACTAAATATACAAACAGAGATAAACACACGGCTGTAGCGACCACTGAGTTCATATTTTTCTGGGGATTTGTGTTGGTTTTAATTGTTTTGACATTAAACAAGTAAAAATAGATATTTAATGTATCCTATCAAGTTCATTGTCACATATCAAACACAGTACAACATGAAGTGAAACTCTTAGATGCCTTTCCCCAGCATGAATCCAACAAATAGAGTCATACAATACAAATGAGCAGGCACAATATAGCCTGCAATGAGAGTAAAGAAATACAACCAGTACATAATGATATACGCAATGTAAGGTGATGACATCACAGATGTATGGCAGGTGGATGAATTATGAATCATGTGTAAAGTCCTCAGTACAGTCTCGGGCTCAGGACTCGAGTGGCCGAATAAAATCCTCCTCATCCTCGCAGTATTCCTCAGACTAATCATATTTAAATTCAACCGCTTTTAGACAAACAAAAAGCAATTCAAATATAAAGTTCATAATGTTTCAAGTCTCCAGGCGCTCTGTAGGATTCAGAAAACATCAAATCTAAATGTTGTAGATCGTCGTGTTTAGCGAAGAGAAGAGTGTGAGAAAGTATGGAAATAATGAACTCCATTATCAGGTTAACTTCATATGGAGCATCGGGAACACAGCAGGTTGAAGTCCAATGATGCCGATGAAATCTGAAAGATCTGTTGTTGCTGTCAGCTGATCAAAGTAAATGTCACTTTCTGGTGTTGTGATAAGCAGTGCTGGGCAGTAACAAATCATAGTAATTGTTTGAAAAATAGATTAAAGTTAACGTTTTCCTCTTAACTTAACAGATGGAGGTCATGAGATGGCAGCATTTTGATGAGCTGTTGCAGTCAATATATAAACAGTTTCAAACCGATTTGCATTCAGGTGCTCAGTATCAACACAAACACACTTTTATTCAGCAGCATGAATAAGAGTTTAAATATGCGTGTGTGTGTGTGTGTGTGTGTGTGTGTGTGTGTGTGTGCGTGCACGTGTGTTTGGGAATTGCACAGAATGTCTGCATGATGCAACACGCACACACTCTTTGGTGATGAATGACACTCAGATGCTCCAGAAGTGAAGGACTTCAGTCCCATCACACAACCTGTCAACACTCTACTGTGACTCTACCGTCACAACCCAGTTGATTTATGTACATTGGACTCGTATAAACTCTGATCTGCAGCCGTGTGATTAAAGTTCAGTCTGTGTTTTGTTTCTGTCTGATTCAACAGGACCGAATGAAATGTGAGGAGCAACTTTCAGCCACCAGAGGGAGACAAACTCCACCAGCTCGCAAGGTAAATCTGGATGACGTCCTAGACTACAACGTGTCTCTCCTTCATGAAATGACTCTACGCTCGAAGCAAATGTGTGAGTTTAAGAAGCTGCAGGCTCGAGGAGGATTGTGAGTTGATTGTTTTTTAGGAATAAGGAAGATTGTGCGAATAGAGAGATCCTCACAATCCGATATTTCTGCTCCACAATCACAATATGGATGACATAATTTATTACGTCACATCTCAACCCCTGAGCTTTGACCTTTGACCGTCTGTCACACCGAGTAAAACACACACGCACGCACACACACACGCACGCACACACACACACACACACACACACATGATCAGACATTGTCTCACTTGATCACTCTTTGTTTTCCTTCTTTTCTGTGTTTGTCACAACTATAAATAATTGTATTTACTTCTGGGACTTTTCAAATCAAATCAGTGACAAACTGCTCGACATTAACAAAACACACGTGAAGACATGTGAACATTAATAACACCACCATGTGTGTAGCTGCATTTAGTGCACTTTTAAATTATAGTATTACAATAAAAATGTGTCTGATTCAACACAGTACGAACTAGTCAAACTTAGATAAGTCAATGTAGGATATCATTATTTAAAGTTATAGTTGCTGCTGTGTCATTCAGACGTCACACTGAGAGAAAAAGTTTTCATTGCGACAAAAAACTTGAGTTTCACTCTGAGCCAGAAACAAAATAAAACCTCCTTCATCAGTCTGTGAAGCAGCAGACAGTCTGAGTCGACTCTGACAATCTGAAATATTCTCTGACGCGGTCAAGATTTTACTCACTCGTTTGTTTTTGGGGACACAAACGTCAGACGTTATGACCGAGTCCCCGAGAGCAATGAAAGACACAACTTGTATCTGTTATTAAAACGTGCAGAGCTGAACAGACTGGGCGATATTTATGTTTTTGACCAAACATTGTTGGCGTTCGCTGTGAGTGTTTAATGTAGTGGTGCAATGTAACCAAGTACATTTACTGAAGTACTTTACTTAAGGTGTACAAGTACCTTCAACAATACTGTATTTATTTAAGTTACTTGTACTTGTACTATAGAGGGAAATACTGTCCTTTTGACAGAAAGTGACCCTACTTCTCAAATGATGTATTTCCTTCAATAGACCATAAAGTAGGGTATGCTTCAGGGCGGGGCTACCTTGTGATTGACAGGTCTCTACCTCGGTGTGGGAGTTGTCCGTGTTTTTCGGGTCACAACTTTAACAGTGTGTTTTCCACTCATGGAAGTTAATTGTAACATTTTGGTCGCCTAAAAACGTTTAATTCAGCGTTCGGTTAGCTCCGCCCTCTCATTACACTTCTGGTTGCGAAAAACCAAGATGGCGACGGCCACGATGCCGTACTAAAGGCCTTAAAATGTTCTCAAACGACGGGTGACACCACTGTGACTACGTCCACTTCTTATGTCTTTGTAAAAATCCCAGAACTATGAGGATGATGAGGGTGTTGTCCCTCATCGTTCACACAGGATGAACGACAGGAATCTTTACTACGACTACCGTAGTTTAACTGTGTTGTGTGAAGCTCCTCTCAGATATTTTCTGGCCTCGTCGAGCTGAGGCAGCAGGAGTTGAAGTATGCGCAGGACACGACAGACTGCTCGTACTTCATAGGTCCAGGAATGCCAAATGTCTGAATGACATTTAAGTGGACACGGTCACATTTTTCACATTTCGACTGAGGCGAAGGAACGCAGTAATGTTGAGCGTTCGGCTCATTCATTCGACATGTGACGGAAAAAAGTCAAATGGCACAAATTGATCTGTTATTTAAAGCTGATCAGAATTCTTTCAAAGAAACTTGGGGATGTGGTGGCGAATTATTCCCGTCCTCTGGCCCCCAAAACACCCTTTTGATGATTCATTAAAGTGTTTAATTCAAAATGGTGAAGTTACATTATTTGTAAATTAGGCGAAGTGACTCCGTGAAGAACCAATAATTAACTGTGTTTTTTTACTTTTAAAATACCAACAAGACTAAACAACTAGTCTTCCAAATTAACAACAGTGTCACGGCAGTTCGTGAAATAGTCAAAAATCGATTGGTTTCATGTACAAAAACACGAATTGCTCAGACAAAATGACATTAAAAAATTAAAAAAGTTAGCTTTAGGCAACAAAACCACTATTTCCCCACCTGCCATGATACCGGGCTGATATTAAGGCTCTGATCTGACTTTATGTAAGACGAGTAATTTGTTTTTATATACATAAACTGTATATGTATCATGTAAAATACTAGATGTTGTCCTCAATATAACTCTGTGTGTCTCTAACCACCAGCTGTGCTCCGTCCATTAACCTGCTAACCAGCTTCCACATGGCTCCTGTTAAAACACACACACACACACACACACACACACACACACACACACACACACACACACACACACACAAAGATTGATTTGTCACGTGAAACGTTTTTCTCTCCTCAATGTGACCTCTGAAGTTTTTTTTAATTCTCTGAAGAATTTTGTATTTTGTAGTAGTGACGAGTTGATTTTAGGTTTTAATTCCGGACAGAATTGTGTTTGTTGGGCGCTCGGTAGCTCTTCTCGAAAATAAATCTTAAAAGAATATGCGTGTTTAAAAATCTGCCGGTGAAAATGCACTGAGGCGTTTCTAGTTTGATGGACTCGCAACACAAACGCACTGTAGCGTGACTTCAAAGAGGGACCAATTGAGGCTCACTTCCTGTCAGTTTGCGCGGCCCCTCTGGTTCCAGTCCAGCTCTGGTCCTCGTCCAGCGGACCCACATGAGCCTCGTTAGCAGCCGACCAGAGCGGCAGCAGGGGAGCATGTGAGGTGTGTAACCGCGGTCATGAGACCCGACGCAGAGTTTCAATTACTGTAAAACAGAACGGGCCGGCGAGCTGCTGCTCATTAAGCCGCCACATCTCGGCTCCGATTGGCCGATTCAGGGGTTTGAGTCGGGGCCTTGGCGGTCGTTGATCGGTTCAGGTCGACAAATTGAACTTAACGTGGTACACGTTGGTTTATTTTCAACCTCATTTGAAACTACAAGTAAACTTTGAATCGCTAACCTGCTAGCTGATAGGCAGCTTTTGATACTTGGCACATTCAACCACACACGTTGAGTTGAATCCTTTTAATGAATGAAGTTACAAGATGAACATGAATCGCGGATTCTTCAAGCAAACTAATAAAGTACAAACAAGCTAGCGAGCCGATAGCCTCGGTGATAACCTGCTGTGTGCGTGCAGGTTGTAAACGTTGTTAATGTATCACCTGAACAGTCGCATGCTGGTGAAATCTGTATAGACTTTGAGGTTGATCTGTCGACGGCGTGACTTTGGGAGAATTATTGATCAATGTACTCGTTTTTCACTGATTAACTATTGACCCCAACAGGATTCACTCTAGTTTCCAGGAAAACAGTGAAGGCACCAAGACGTTGTTGATCCCAGTCAAGAAATAAACCTAAAACGCTGCGGCAAACTTCAGTTTTTATACAGGTTTAAACAAACTAGTGCACAGTCAGTTCAACACACAGCCGATTCAGAACGGGTGTGTGAATCGCATGAACGGTTCTCGAGGTTTGCAAAGGACACGTCTGTGTGTCCTTTGCACCCGGATAGTTATAGGCAATGTAACAAGTTAATTAATGATTCTTGGAGGTGCAGATGGATGGATTTCGTCTGTTGGACCACAGAGTTCCATTGATAGAAAGTTACTCTAAAAGGTGCAGTCATGCATTCAGACTTTTACTTATAACTTTACTAACAAAGTACCAAAAGTAAAAGTACTCGTTATGCAGACTGACATAATCAGAATCATATATATTATTACTCCATTACATAATAATTGATACATTAATGTGTTCATGGTTCATTTTAATTACTTCATAGTTTGTGGGTTCACTTCTGAGGATCCAAAAAGTCTTATCCACAATAATACCTCAGAAGTTATTTGTTTATTTTATTTTGGATTATTAAACACAATCTGTAAAGTTTTAAACGTAGTAAAATGAAAAGTACATGTTTTTTCAAAAATGTGACGGAGTAAATGTAGAAAATACAAAAAAACGTAAAGTGCAACAACTTCATATTGTGTCTTTTTTCTTTCTCCAAACTATCCATTCATATATGTACAGTGAACCTCTGAGTGTGTGTGTGTGTGTGTGTGTGTGTGTGTGTGTGTGTGTGTGTGTGTGTGTGTGTGTGTGTGTGTGTGTGTGTGTGTTGGGCATCAGAATCAGAGTGAAAAGTAAAGTCACGTTACTGTCAGTGGGGGCGTGACGCAAGACCAGACTTACACAATTAAAAAGAGAAAAAAAATCACACGCACACATGTTTCTACAACGCTGAGTCTCCATTGGCTGCAGCTGATGAATGGTTGAGTTGTCGACCAATCCGGAGCATGTGACCAGTGAATATGTAAGCTGATCGTGTTGTCAGCCGGCCGCACTCTGACTGTCTTTCCCTCCATCGCACACACTTACACACACAATCACTCACACACACACACACACACACAGTTAGTGACGGAAACACACACACACACACACACACACACATCGGTCTGCTCTGTATTCATCATCATCATCATCATCATCGTCGGTTGTCTGTCATTCGTCCATCATGCACAGCAAAGAACAAATCAGGTAAGAAAACGTCTTTGTGACGTCTTATTACCAATGTATGTTTTATTGTTTTATTGTTGTTTCATGATAGTGTATCAACGTCCTCTTCCTCTCATAATGATAGGCCAGTGTTTCCTACAGTTTTTGGCTTGTGACCCGTCGTCACTGCGTATTTCTACTGGGAGCAGTTCAATCAAAACATTGTTTTTTTTCATAAAAGTTCCTATTATTCAGCTATTCACAAGAAAAAATGAAAATAAATCCTTATAATGTTTTCTTTCTGCTTTCTTGTCCTGTTAATCAGTTGATGACCCCTCAGATTAATCTCACAGCTTATTGTTAATAACCTGCAGTTTACCGTGTTATTTCATTGTATGAACCAGATATATAATGCAATACTTGGTGGTTCCTACTGGTCCTTACATGTAAACACAGTGGAAGAAAACAACTGGGCATTTAAGAGGAAAGGAGAAATACATTATAGTAAGTATTTCTGTAAATACTTGGTAATTACAGGGTACAGAACTGGTACAGAACACTTTAGAAACACAATGTAACTATGCTATAATGTTTTTGTCAAAATGCTTCCTGAGAAACCAGGTTTTGTTCGTCATTTTGACATAAATACAACACCCATGATCCTCGGGCACCGCTGGAAAGAAGCCAGTCAGAGTCGTGAATCAGAGCTGTCGTGCTTTGTCGTTGCAGTTGTGAACAAAACGAGACGCCAGAGTTGATGAATTCTGTTTAAATTGGCCCTTAAGTGAAATAGCTCCAGCCTGTTGCAACTCTATTAGCCCAGATTCTGACCAGTTGCTGTGGCAACCAGTGGAGAAATAAAAAGCGTCCGGCACATAATCCCGTGTAATCCGGCAAACTGACGTATTAACGCTCAGATTTTGTACGGCTCAATGAGAGAACGTTAGTTCGTGATATTTAGAGGTGGTGTTAGGTTTGTTACCTTTGGACAGAGACAGGCTAGCTGTTTCCCCCTGTTTCCATTCTTTGTGCTAAGCTAAGCTAACCCGCCGCTGGTTTAAGATTTGTATTCATGGGATATGAGAGTGGTGTCCATCTTCTCATCAGACAGCGATTATGCCAGTGTCCCAGAATGTCAAACTTTTACTTTATTCAAAGATAAATCATTTTGAGAAAGGAAAACACTAATATCAGTGTTTGTGACTGCTCGGTTGCACAATATCTTGCATTTCATGTCTTTTGTCACATTAAACACGACAGTGAGTCCAGCCGGACAAGAAGCACGAGCATTCAGATGATGATGTCAACAAACTCACGGTCTAATCAGATTATTGATTCTAACCGAATGTAAAGGTTATGATAAAGGTTTTCCTTGTAGAGTTAAAGTGTGACAACCTGCTGGTTCCAGAATTATTTTCTGTTCTACGCTATTTAACTTTCTACGAGTTCAAGATACAGGATGAGATCAACATTTAACACAAGGACACCGGGTTAGAACTCTGATAGTGTATTTTTCATTGCACTGTTTCTGTAATTGTATTTTGGTGAACATGACGTCTAAGGACCTTGCAGTGGAGGTCTTTGTGTATTCACACTTAAGAAATTATCCCTAATTTAATAAAGAAATCTCCTCTTCTTCCTGTCTGCAGTCATGACGAATACCAGAAGACAGCTGATTGGCTGAGGTCTCAGACTAGGCACCGCCCCCAGGTGGCGATCATCTGCGGCACCGGACTGGGCATGCTCGCTGACGCGCTCAAGTGTCAGGACTCCTTCGCTTATTCTGACATACCGGGCTTCCCACTGAGCACAGGTACTCTGAATATACACTATTTTAATACTCTCAGTATTAAATGATATTTGATGAGTAACTTCATTTCTGACTGACAACCGTAAACAGTGCAAAGCTGTTCCCCGCATATTTATTCACATATCTCTCACATTTACTGATAAAAACAACAGTCTGTAAGTTAAGATATTCTCATTTCATGTATTGATTAACAGTCAGTGTTTTAGTATTTAACTTGAATTCCTCTAAAGGACCTAAGGAGTCCACATTTATAATCAATGCCCTCTGTTTTGTGAGATATAAGATTAAAATTGATGTTAAATCGTCAATTGTTCGTCTGTGTTGAATTCACAAACTGTTTGTGTTTTTAGTCCACAAATCTGAGCAGACTGCGGATCAAAGAACTGATCGAAAAGAGCCGACAAAGATCGTTGATCAATCAGACAAATATTCACGACCTCCTCAAACTGAACAGCAAACAAGGAGGAAATTGATTTCTGATGATAAAATGAGTTTGGGGTGACCGATACAAGGGATCTGCCTCAATCCGTATAATGTCTGCCCAAATGTAACTGCACGTGCAAAAAAAAGAACGATTGTCTGCTTAGCCTAGCTTAGCACAAAGACTGGAAGTTGGGGGAAATCGCTAGCATAGCGCCACCAAACAGTGTGTGTGTGTGTGTGTGTGTGTGTGTGTGTGTTGCAGTACAGGGTCATGCAGGTCGTCTGGTTTTCGGGGAGCTGAAGGGAAGGACATGTGTGTGCATGCAGGGTCGCTTCCACATGTATGAAGGACACTCACTCTGCAAGGTACACACACACACACACACTGCATGTGAGCTGATTAAACCTTTTCAGTCACGCAAACCTTGGTGTGACACACATAATGCAGCATGAGACTGAACTTGATCTGTGTGTGTGTGTGTGTGTGTTTGTGTGTGTGTGTGTGTGTGTGTGTGTGTGTGTGTGTGTGTGTGTGTGTGTGTGTGGGATATAAAGGGAAACAATAGCAGCATTGAACAGCCTGCTAAAAGGCTGCATGTGATCGAACTCATGCATGACTTGAGCTGGCTTGCGCGCGCACACACACACACACACGTGTCTCTCTCTCTCTGGTGTGTGTCATGCTGAAAAGACCTGTCTGTCCTCTAGTTGGCGCTCTAACTGATACAATTCTGGATGATATAATTGCTGCCTGATTGTTTTAAGATTACAAAAAACATGACCTTATATTTTAGAGACAAATGATTACCAAAGTTATGACGAGATACTGTCTGTCTGTCTCTCTGTCTGTCTGTCTGTCTCTCTGTCTCTCTGTCTCTCTGTCTCTCTGTCTGTCTGTCTGTCTGTCTGTCTGTTTGTCTCTCTGTCTGTCTGTCTGTCTGTCTGTCTGTCTGTCTCTCTGTCTGTCTGTCTCTCTGTCTCTCTGTCTCTCTGTCTCTCTGTCTGTCTGTCTGTCTGTCTGTCTGTCTGTCTGTCTGTCTCTCTGTCTGTCTCTCTGTCTGTCTGTCTCTCTGTCTGTTTGTCTCTCTGTCTGTCTGTCTCTCTGTCTCTCTGTCTCTCTGTCTCTCTGTCTCTCTGTCTGTCTGTCTGTCTGTCTGTCTGTCTGTCTCTCTGTCTCTCTGTCTGTCTGTCTGTCTGTCTGTCTGTCTCTCTGTCTCTCTGTCTCTCTGTCTGTCTGTCTGTCTGTCTCTCTGTCTGTCTGTCTGTCTCTCTGTCTGTCTGTCTCTCTGTCTCTCTGTCTGTCTGTCTGTCTGTCTCTCTGTCTGTCTGTCTGTCTGTCTGTCTGTCTGTCTCTCTGTCTCCTCATCAGACGACGTTTCCAGTTCGAGTCTTCAAGCTGTTGGGGGTGAAGACTCTGATCGTGACAAACGCTGCCGGCGCATTGGCCGACGGCCTCCAGCCCGGTGACATCATGATCATCAAAGACCACGTCAACTTCCCCGGATTAGTCGGTCTGAACCCGCTGAGCGGACCCAACGACGACAAGTAAGACACGCACGTATATACATGTACATGTACCTGTTGTTTCTCGTTTTTTATGTGTTTGTGATGAAGCTGGTTGTCTTACTTATTCGTCACGCAGTTGTTTTTTTTTGTATTGTAACGTTTTATTTGTGAAACACGGAGTCGATGTAATTAAAACAAAGTGTTGAAGTTTGAGGCTTTGTTGTTTCCAGGTTCGGGCCTCGCTTCCCGGCCATGTCAGCCTGCTACGACAAAGACCTGCGTTACCTCGCCATGGACATCGGCAAGCAGCTGGGCGTGTCCGGCCTGATGCAGGAGGGCGTGTACGCCATGGTGGGGGGGCCAAACTTTGAATCCATCGCTGAGGCCAAACTGCTGCATCGACTCGGAGTGGACGCTGTCGGTAAGACACACACACACACACACACACACACACACACAGAGAAACCAGACGGATGCTGCAGCGTTCATTACAAACACAATATAAAGAAACAACACTGATGATTTAGCAATATTATTCACAGTATTGTCATTACAGTGTTTGTGTCAGTACTAACAGTAACAGCAGTATTATTCACAGTATTTTCTTCAGCACCAGTAGTACTGTTGTGGTAACGTCAGGTGTTGTGTGTTTACAGGTATGAGTACGGCTCCTGAGGTCGTCGTGGCGACTCACTGCGGTCTGAGAGTGTTCGGCCTCTCTCTGATCACAAACAAGGTAAACACACCGATCAATACGTCAACGTTTCGATCCATTGTGACTGACACAAAGTCACAAATCAACCTGATTATTAAGAGCGATGAACTCCACCAGCTATTCATTGATTACTTAATCAATGAATCAATTGCTTTATTGATTAACTGGCATGCTGATTGAATTGAATGATTAACTGACTCAGTGTGATATGATATGACAGTGTTATAGTTGATTGATTCACTGATTGATTGATTCATTGATCTGTGTCAGGTGGTGAAGAGCTACGAGGACTCGGACAGTGTGAACCACGAGGGCGTCCTCGAAGTCGGCCGGCTGCGCTCTCAAACTGTGCAGCAGTTAGTGACCGAACTGATCAGCAGGATGGATATCAATAATAACACCACCAATAATGCTGCCTGAACACACACACACACACACACTGTGTATGTATATTGATTGTTGTATTTACAACATGTTGTAGAGCTTTTGCGTATTTCATCGTCCTTCATGTTACTTTGTCCTTTTGCTGTAATAAACACTTTATTTATATAAACCTAATATTTCTCTATCGGGGTACATTTGAGTGTAAGTATTGATGTATGATATTTTATCTGATGGTGCTTTAATATAAAAAGATATGAGACAAAGATTTTTTCTAAAGATTCTTCTCTTGTACATTTTATTTTGTAAAAACATTCACTGCCTTCCTGATCAACGTTAATCTGATTAAATGACATGCTGACAAACCGCTTCCTGTTTCCTCCTTGTGTTGAGCTGGCGTGTGATCGGCTGCAGTTCCTCTCATGTCCGCTAGATGCTGCTGCGATCAAACTCTGACTGTAGTGAAGTGAATGGGAAGAAGCCCCCAACCTCTTCAGGGACAATAAGGACAAAACTAAGACATAAAAGAAAAAATAACTATATATGCAACCAATAAACAGTATTTTGAAATGGCAAATAAGAACTAAGGGTGACACTCCGGTCACGCCTGCCGTCACTAAGCAACCATTGACAACAATCGATTTGAGGGGGCAAAAAGCGTGACATTTGAACAGCTTCTTGCTGGACTTTCTCTGGAAAAGGGCAATAATTGTTATTGGTAGAAATGAACGGTTTCTTATCTGAAGATGCTGCCGGAAAAGAAAGGTTTCCTGTCAGACATACTATTTTGTTTATCCAGTTCTGATTGGTTTAGGAAATGTAAACAAAACAGAATGTTTTCTTTCAACTTTTTCAAACTGTTGAGTCTTTCTAAATCCTTTCTGAACAACTGACTGACTTCAAATTACAGGATCCCAACAGGAGAGGCAGGTAAGTTAAACATGTAATCAATACAGAATAATGTCTGAATGAATGTTATTCTTTACTCTGACTTTATTTATCTATACTCCATCTTTAAAAAGATGAGTTGAATGATCAGAGAAAGCAATGTTAGGCTATTGAGAAAGCACCCTCACCTCGAGGTCTATGTTGTAGATCAGGGGTCTCTAACTGGCGGACCGCGGTCCGGATCCGGACCCAGACGCAGTTGCATCCGGACCCAGGACCTAAAATCGATATTTCGGAATCACACATATATTAGGCAGCGAGTTTGTACTATAGGGTTGCACGGTGTATCGACACTAAAAAGGTACCGCAGTACCTGTACGTTAAAAACGATACGATTTTGCATATTTTTAGTATCGATACTTTATTAAAATAGCGCGTGATCAGAGCGCACTGGCTGCTCCGCTCCCTGTCATGCTGCCTGCAGGCATGCAAGGGGGCGGGGCTGCCCAGCGCGCTCACAGCAACAGGCAGCGCGCGCACTCACAGCGAGTGATCACAGGGGAGACATGCAGGAGCTTTTACCGACCGCCCTCAGGTTGTTGGAAAACAAGATGCCAGAAGTATCATCTGAAGTACTTTGGCAATATTGCAGACAGTGAAGGAAAGCCCACTGACCTACAGAGACCCGTCTGTGAAACGTGTTTCAAAGCCACAGACAAAGTGAGGCAATCGGTCCCAACAATGTTGTTACCAGAGAGGATGGAGCTGAAACAAGTGTTAATAACCACAGATAAAGTCCATGCTCACTGATTTCTCTTTTTAGATGACAAAAATATAATATTGTTGCTTTTTGATTGACATCACTTCACACCTGAATGAACTGAATTTAAAGCTGCAGGACAATTCAGTGAAATACATTTTTCTAAAATGAATTACTTTATTTTAAGATGCACATTCTTCAAAAGCTTTCTGTTCTGTCAGTTATTCTTTAATCCAGCCATTATTTTACTTGAAATGAGAAGAACATTTATTTATCTATTATTTATAATCCATCCAGTTAAATTTGAAAACTGAGAATAATAGTTTGTTAAAATATAATTGATGTGTACTTTCTTTATTTGATTTGACAGTTGTTGACTACACAGAGACGTTACTACTACTAGGCTTCTTGAATATATATATACACATATATATATATATATATATATATATATATATATATATATATATATATATATATATATATATATATATATATATATATGGCACTAAATAGTGCGGGTTAAATATTATTGTAATGTTTCGGACCTTTGCCCGAGGAGATTTTCTCAATCTGGACCTTTTGGAATTTTAGTTGACGACCCCTGTTGTAGATGTTCAGGAGCTTTCTGTCACATCACATGATCTTCATCACTAGAGGCAGTCTTTGCAATCGTGCTGCAATAGTAGAAGTTCAACTTTCCGTGGTAAATTCATGTTCTCAACTGCTGGTTTCGAGGTCAAGAATAAGCTTTAAACCTCAATGTTAATCTACTTTTTCCTCCCTAAACAGGTGTGTTGTGTTGCTGCCCGCTGTTGTTCAGACAGTTGAGTGACGATGACCTCTGAATACTTGATCATCTCCCTTCTGGTTCTCTTGCTGGTCCTGATGGTTTTGCTGGTTCTCTGCTGCATCCTCAGACACAGCAGAAACAAGTAAGAACCAAAGACTATAAGAAGTGGACGTAGTCGTCGTGACTTCGCCCATTGGTTCGTGGACTCTGGTTTTGAACCCTCAAGTTTGGCACTTTGGCAATCCCCAACTTGTTTTTTGCAACCAGTGAACGGAAGTGTCCACATTAGGACGTAGAGAAGCTGTATACGGCTCTGGTAGCGACCTGTCAATCACAAGGTAGCCCCGCCCTTAATAATACCCTGCTTCATCATCCCGCTTTGCATATCGTGATGCGCATTGAGCAAAATCAACACGTGCTAGAAGCTAACTGGTGAAATGATGTCACGTTTACAACCTTTAAAACTCTTAAAGGTTGTTGGTGTCTGGACACACACCTGTATTTACCCTCTGAAACTCTCTGCTAGACAACAGCTTGGGTTGATGTTTACTTCTTGTCAGCTGATGTCATTCACATAAAACTGCAACCTGAAATAAACTGGGACACATTTAGAATGTTTACGTTTGAAACTGTGAAATATATATATATATATATATATATATATATATATATATATATATATATATATATATATATATATATATATATATATATATATATATACATATACCGACCGTTTACAGATGTGACGGCTTGTTTAAAGGCAAGGTTTCTGAATACCGGCTGTGTGGATTGCTCAATGGATTAAATTCTTTCATAGCATTTAGCAAATAATTATAAAAAAAAACATGAACTCGTAAAAAAAAGTGCATACAACCTTAACCTAGAACCCAGGACCTTTTCCCTGTGTTTACTTGCTCATGCCCCAGACCAGTGCTGCAGGTCCTAATGTGTGTTGGGGTTTAGAGTTTTGAAGCGTCTCTCTGGGTTTTGGTTCTTTAGAAACCTCACAGAGCTGCGGATCTCGGCAGGACAACCCACTCGTGTCCTGACCATCAGAATCGAGCCAGACAAAGCCCAAGAGATGCTGGACCACCTGCTGGACCGAGTCTTTCTCCTGGTGGAAGCCGGACCACAATCTGGAGAGGAACTTGAGGAGGAACCTGTAGCAGAGCCTGGAGAGTATCTTAGTGGAGAACGAGGTTCAGATTCTGAATCAAACCCGGAGGTTTCAACAGCAGGTTGTCTTCCCAGGAGAGGTAAGTGTTATTGAAACTAACCTTCTTTCATGCAGATTGTAAACATATTCACACTCAAAAAGGACTGAACGAAAAACTGCAGTAAAAAGATTTTAAATAGTTAAATTATCTACATTTTTTTCAGATTTTGAAATGTATATCTGTGAGAGAAACAGCTGAAGTCAAAGCACCCAAAACGTTATTCAAATCTTGAGATGTTCAACCTTTCTTTAAACCTTTACTTTTAACTTTTAATTCGTGATTTAAAGTAGTTCTCTTCCTTTCAGAGACTCTGAACCATCAGTTCAGTCAGCATCAGCTGGCGCTGACATGAACGGCGTTACTGAGACTGAACCTTTTGTATTAAACTGTGTGATAAAACTGTGAAAATCTGAATTATTCGGGTTTTCCCTCCTGCTGTAGCTAAAGCTCTTGACAAACTGTGGAAATGGATGACTGCTGTGGTTCCTCCTGCAGGTGAGAAAAAGTCTTTATGCATCAAAACTCAATTTACATAAATACATTTGTTTTGCAGTATAAGTATTACAACTGTCTTATTTCTGTATTGCATTTGTGTCCCCTACTGTAGCCACTCCTCCTCCTCCTCCTCCTCCTCCTCCTCCTCCTCCTCCTCCTCCTCATTCTCCTGCCAGTCAGGATGAAACTGAGTGCCGCGATGCACTCCAGCATGCCCCTCTCTCCTCTTCGGGGGAAGAGGAGAAACATGAGTTACAAGTTGAATAAAAGAATTGACTGTATGATAAAGGGCTTTTATTTTAATATGAATAACATTTGATGCCACGCTGACACAGTCAGTAATATCAGTCCGCCTGCAGAGGGAGCGATGGAGCTGCTGGTGGAGCTGGAAGCAGCTGATTGGACTGGTTGATGATCAGCGATTGGTTTCTGTGCTGGTGACTGAGATGAACGGTACTTTATAGGCTCGCGGGATTGGACGAGGTGACGACCATCTGGGAGGAAACTCTTCCTCTTAAATGTTAAACTTTTAAACTGAGGGGGCGGATAAAATCCAAACATCTGTGATGTGTTGAGTGTCGGTAAGAGAGACTCACGCCGACACAAAGGACACAAAGGAAGTGATGTTGGGTTTTCTCTATAATCAAATTTTCCATGTTGACTCATGCCAGGAAAAAAAGGAAGGAGGGGGGCATGAAAGATTAACAATGATACTCATCTTGAATCCAAAATATGAGATAACATTCTGACATTCTAAGTATCTCACAGTGACTTTCTAAATCCACATTTTGTGATACTAAGTCAAAGCTTTGACTCACTGACTCTGACTTGCTGACACTGTGAGGGCTTAAAGGTTTTCTACAGCAATGAAGTGTGAAGTTGGATGATTTACAAAGAGATTATGATGATTAGTGGTCAAGATCTGTGCAGCAGAAGCACAGATATCCTGACTTGTCCTGATGCGGCTCAAGCTCCAAAAGCACTGGACGTGTCTTTCATTGAGCCTCCTGGAAAATGCCGTCGTCTTTCAAACTCCACACTTTTAGTTTGTAATGCAGGCTTTCTGCTCTGAGGTTTTGGGAATCAATTTAAAAATAGTGAAACATTTGCCACTAGACCTCGATCAAATCCTGTTAACTTTGTATTTGTCGTGAGAAAAGGCACAGGCAGTTTTTATCATCTGCACATTATAGCAACTGAAAACACTTGAACTGACTTCAACACTCGATCGTCAATACTCTGTGGAAATACTGGATTTAATTGTGTGTTGGTCAGATGGACCTGACTTAAACTAGTCCTTCGTCATTGAAACTTTGTCTCATTATCATAAATCACGATGCATTTTGTGAACTTTTTTTCATTAGCCAGCTGGACTCTCTGATATTCAGGATCTTTTTAAACATTATGTAGCTTTCGAGTTAGTGAATAAACTGAATACATAAAGCTTTTATCCAGTTAATTATGTTTTCTGTATTTTACGTTGGTGAAGCTCATCCTTAATCTGACTTTAGACTCAGATGGTGACTCTTTATTTGTATTATTATGTTGTGTTTAATATATTGTAATTGTTTTATCTGAACTGTTTCATAAAGCCAAACTATGTCTTTTGGTTCAAACAGGAAGTGTCCAAAATGTTCCCTGAACCAACACACACACACACACACGCACACGCACACTCACACACGCGCTCACACACACACACACACACACACACACACACACACACACACACACACACTCACGCACACTCACACACTCACGCACTCACACACACACACACACACTCACTCCCTCCTCAGTTATCTGTTTCTCCTCTGCTGTCGCTCTGACACACACACACACACACACACACACACACACACACACACACACACACACACACACACACACACACACACACACACACTCACTCCCTCCTCAGTTATCTGTTTCTCCTCTGCTGTCGGTCTGACACACACACACACACACACACACACACACACACACACACACACACACACACACACACACACACACACACACACACACACACACACACACACACACACACACACACACACACACACTCACACAGAGGGGGCTAGATAACTCTGTGATTCCACTGCTGAATTTTTAACGCTGTTGTGGAACTTCTTTTTTCCAGGCGGGTTACTGTGGCACCAGGGTACTGTTACACCGCCGGAGACAGAGAGACAGGGTTCAGTTCAGTTCTGTTGTTTACTGAGGCTGGACCAACACAGGACTGTTGATGGGGTGTACGGTAAGTTTATCTATCTATCTGTCTATCCATCTATCTATCTGTCTATTTATTTCTTTGTTTTTTAGCTCTCTGTTACAAAAACAGCTTAGTTGTGAAATGTCCAAAAACAAATTCACATTTCACAAAACACATCATTTCCAGATAATAAAATTGACATTTAATATCATGCTATATTTACATCTCGGCACATTTTCAGACATTTTAAGGTATAATTTGTAAATGTTTGCCTTTATTACTTGTCCTTTTTTTAATAAGGAGTTTCTGTTTGATCTAATTGTCTTAAAAGCACATGTTGAACTTCATTAACTCTTTTCAACTAACAAGCAGTCATGTACTGTATGACGTTTTACTGTAGACGAGAGACCTCTGACCTTTAACCTTCTGAGTGGCTGCTGCTTCATTCTGTTGTGAAAGGGAAAGAAGAGAAAATGTTAAAGCTCCATCTATAAGCTGTTACTGTAACGAGTTCACTAACTACCCTCAAACACAGGAGCGTTGGTCTAACGTGCTCTCACTATCGCTGACTGTCGTACTTGGCTCCTTTAAATACCTGAATTATTTATCGTAGGAGGTTTGTTTGTGTGTCTGTGCGCTCTTATGCATACTAGAGGTGCATATGATTGGTGCATATACGGTTTCTAGTAACCGGAATTTAACCAAATTCAACATCAGAATTAGTCTAATCAGCTTTACTGTTATTTAATTATATGTCAGTTATTTCAACTGATTCTGATTCAGTTTTTTTTTTTTTTTATTAAACAGTAAGTAATGTTAAAAAGCACAAAATCACACTGTACACTTTACAACATGAAGCTCAGCGCAGCGTCATCATTAATGTAGTCTGTCACAGGGAATGTGTTCCCAATGTAAATATTGGAAAAAAGAGTTCTCTGCTCATTAATCTCTCTTATCTCTCGAACATTTTCCATGAAACTCACATCGAGGAATGACTCATACCTGCTCAGAAAGGTTTATTCTATCTAAATGTGACGTCGCAGCTGTCTTGAATAGTGACCTGTTTTCGCTCCCGTTCAAACTAAAGCTACGCTATGTTTGAACTTAAAGGAGCTGCATTTAACATTCTGAGCTTTACAGCAGCAAGCAACTATTATCTGTGAGGAGCAAGCGCCGGAAAATGACGTAATCACGGCCGGAGTGTGGAGCGAGCAGGCGGCAACCTCCGGTTCTGCCGAGTGAAGCAAATGCGGAAGTGTCTTAAACTTTGCATTCTCTCTACTGACCAGCAGGGGGCGACTCCTCCGGTTTTATAGAAGTCTATGAGAAAATGACTCGACCTCTCACTTGATTCATTCCCTCAGTAAACATTGTAAACATGGGTTTATGGTCTCACTCTCTAGTTTCAAGTCTTCTTCAATACAGCGTGATGTTCATAAATTACAGTAGAGTCAAATAGACCATAAAGCAGAGTATGATTTAGGGCGAGGCTAGCTTGTGATTGACAGGTCGCTGCCACTACCAGAGCCGTATACGTCGTCTCTACGTCACTCCTTCGCATTCCAAATAACTTCTGCTCATCGGTTGCAAAAAAAACATGGCGACGGCTAAAGCTCGGCTAAAACTCAAGGCTTCAAAGCGGCAGTCCACAAACCAAGTAGGCTCCGTTAGTGGTCGGTGCACTTGATGATGCACCTCTGAATTTTTGTAACGGGTGACTGTCACAAATAGCTGACAGATAAAGGAACTATTTACATGTCTAGAATTGAAGAACTCCAAACGTATTGTACTGTTAGCGCAGCTAGCTCTGTTAGCTGTGAGCCGCCGGCTCGCCGGTGACATGTTGAGAGCCGTTGAGAGGCAATCGAAACGCTCCCAATCTTGGATATTGTACCTTTAAACCTAGCTGGTGCAACAGAATGTCAGTTAGTCATCAGCTAGCCAGTAGGCAAATAGTTAATGAATCTGATGCTTCTGCACCGGCGACGGTTAAGATGATAAAGTGATGACATGTTGGACAGACATGGATGGAAACTGCAACATGACTGGTTGCGGGTTGGCATACAACCTTGAGGTTGTGATTTTAGTTCCAGAGACAGTTGTCTTGTACCCCCTGAAGTAGTCTGCTCCAGGCCACTCACTTCTATTGAGATATTAAAACAGGAACACATGGAATGAGATCTTTACAGAATAATGCCGTTTTCACACAAAACACGCATAGTGAAAGCATAGTTAGTGCGAGGTGGTGTGGAGTGATACACATTTTCTGTCCTGGCCTCTCGGATATTTTCTGCCAGGCTTGAGATCATTTTTTACGAAAGTCCCTGAAGGATCAGAGAGTAGATTTAGAGAACTCTGAGAATTCAGCAATGACCTCAATTAACTTTTCTTCCAGTCCAGTAACATTGTTTTCACTATTACGTTATAGTGAAAACGCTTCGGGCAAAGTAAGCGTATTTTGGGGGAAATTATGACCCTGGAACCAGGCAGAGCGCATTGGAACTAATTAGATTTATTCTTATTTGTTTAACCTCATTTAAACAGGAAGTCACTTGAGACTAAGACATGGCCGAAATAGCAGTGCACAGTTTAGTGTTGTACCTTCACTGTTGGTGTGCAAACCCTGTGAGTGATCAGTGTTTCAACTGCCCTCTCTGGTTGCAACGTTTACAGACTGTTGCACCTGTAAGCACACCTGGTGGTGATGTCACCGTGTACTGACACACCCTGTAGTACACTTCTACGTCACTGCAGCAACCTGAGGGATTAAACCCATGGAGGGCGGCAGAAGTGATCGCTGCTTTGTCTTGGAAAATGGACGGAAAATGTATCATAATAATACTGAGATTAGATTAGGTTAGATTGGAGAGGGGGCAGGACTTCTGCGCTCTATGCCAAAGTAACGCTCTGTGATTGGTCATTTTGGAAGTCAATCAGAAAACCTTTAAAGAATGTTAAAGACCAGACTTTTTTCTGATACCTTAAACGTCCCGTCTCCTCCCTCAGGTCTGTCCTGCCCTGATGCCGTTATCGTAGCAACATGGCCCTCAACACCCAGAGAGAGAAGGAGCCTCTGCGGCGGCGAGGCAGCACGCCGATTCCTCCCGCCCACTTCTACCGGCACCAGTCCTGGACTTCGGACTTTCAGGTCACTCGGCTCCCCGGCAGCACCCAGCCGGAGCCGGAGCAGCCGAGCCCCCAGCGCAACCACCTTCCACTGGGACAGTCGGCCTCCTACCACCCTGGAGACAAGTCCCTCCACTACCGCGCCCAGTGGAGCTCAGACTCGGACGACGACTCGCAGAGCGACTCGGACTGTGTTTACAGAGTGGTGTTGCTCGGCGACCCCGGCGTCGGAAAGACCAGCCTCGCAGGAATCTTTGCCGGAATCACAGAGAAAGATGAACAACCCGGAGGTGGGACGTTAGGTTTTGGTGTTCGATTCATTCATCTAGTTTATCATAGTTAATACTTAATGTTCTCACTTTAAACAAGAGAAAAGCTTTAAACTAGAAATAAGTCGATATTGTCTCCTCCACGAACAGAAAAACTGTTATTCCTCCTACAAATGTTTTTTGAATTTATAACAAACAAAACTGTTGTTTAGTTCAACACACATTTAGTGATATTAGTTATAATACTTTCGGGTAAATGCTTTCTGGGCAGCAGGAGATTTTTGAGCGGGACAAACTTTCAGAGTGACCGACCTGATAACATGCGTTAAAGTAAAAGTCTGACATTTTGGGAACTGTGCTTAGCAGCTCTCGTGCCACGAGGTTGTTCGAGAAGATTGATTCTACTCTCGTGTCTGTATATTAAATATTAAGCAGCCGGCTAACTTAGCTTAGCATGAAGACTGAAAACAGCTGTCCAAAGATAACTATTCAGCCTACCAGCACATCAAAAACGTACTAATTATGTAATATTATTAGTTGTGTCTTGTTTAATAAGTAGCCAGTTTACCTCCAGGTGTTAAGTTCCTGAACAAGGCACCTAAAAACACCTAAAAACTCCAGGAATGCCGTACTACGGTTCACACTTTGACCGCTTTGAATAATACAAAAAGACACACTCCACCTGCACATTGTGTAGAATTACCTTATTGATTGACGAATAAAGCATCTTTAAACTATTGATGAATAAAGCATCTTTAAAGTACCTCTGCTATAGTCTCTGCTTGTCCCGACCAAGAGATAATCCGGCACTTAACAACACCATAAAACGGTGATTTGTTGTTTTTACCCTTTGGTTTTTGTTCAGATTTAACGAACCATGCTAAGGTTAAGACGTGATCTTTAGAGGTGCTGTTGGATTGATTCATATTCAGCGTACAGACACGAGAGGGAAGAACTTCGTCAACGACTTCAGCCATGTTTTCTTTTTTTGCGTAGCAGCTGTCGTGCTCGGTCCTCAGCAGCTCGGTGCTCAGCTCCTGTCTCTGACTTTGTCCTGACAGCACAACCTTGACCGACCCGACATCATTGATCATCGTCTCCTGTGTCGATTGGCCTGAGGCCATGATTGACAACCCGTATTGATCCGGTGACAGTCTGACATGGTGCGAGGGGGCATTTAGCTTTCAGGTCAACTTAACTCAATGTTTGGTTTGTCAACTGTGTTGTCGTTGTTGTTGACCAGGTGGTTGTTTGTCACTCTATGAACAGAGATACACCAGTTGTTGTTGCTCCATCGTGTTGTTTGTTGTATTTAACCGTGCTCGCAACGTTGCTCGAGAGACGAAGATGTTGCTCGTTGTATCTCAACAACTACTGGATGGATTGCCGTGACATCTGTGAATGTAAGCGTGTTCATTGTTTGTTACAGAGGACTCATACGAGCGGACACTGACGGTAGATGGAGAGGAATCCACACTCATCGTCATGGATACCTGGGAGAACGACACACTGGTACTGTGTGTGTGTGTGTGTTGATGAAGTACAGTTGTGGAGCATTAAGAGGTCAGTTGTGAGGCAGAGGATTATGGGTACATGGCGTCCTGCAAAGGGACCTCGTGATGGATTTCAATTAGATTTCTCTCACTCTTTGCTTTGAATAATTGCATTGAGATCATCATCAGCAGAGAAAATGATCCCAGGAACATAAGCTTGTATTGTTGAGATGACAAAATAAAAATGAATGTCAGGGATGCATTTGCTCAAGTGTTTGTCAAGTGATTACATCACCCAATGTGTCCAAATGTTGAAGAGGATCATTATTGACTATTTTGCTCGGTTGCTAACCTGTTTGATCAACGTCCTGTTGCTCCTTTACAATAAATGCCTTCAAAGAACAGGAACATAGCAGAAGAACCAGCTGGTAAAATTTGTATTTTAAAGCTCAGGTGTTTCTTTCCCTCCATCTTTGTGTCCACGACTCTCTACCCGTCAGGAGGAGGAAGAGGACGACTCCTCTCAGGACGACTGTCTGAAGGTCGGGACTGCTTACGTCATCGTCTACTCCGTCACCGACCGCGCCAGCTTCGACGCCGCCGCCGAGCTCCGCATCACGCTGCGACGCACGCGCCAGGCCGAAAACCTTCCCATCATACTCGTGGGCAACAAGAGCGACCTGGTGCGATCCAGAGAAGTCGCTGTGGAAGGTGGGTCAAAGGTCACAAGGTGTACAAAATACAAGCAACGTTTGATGGATTCTGTTTCGATCATTTGTTCTCATTCACGCGCGCGTCTTTGTTTCCCAGAGGGCCGAGCGTGCGCGGTGGTGTTTGACTGCAAGTTCATCGAGACGTCGGCGTCTTTGCAGCACAACGTGACCGAGCTGTTCGAGGGCGTCATCCGACAGATCCGCCTGCGTCGAGACGACGCCGAGGCCCTCCAGCGCCGAGGCTCCGTTTACAAGCGCAAAGAGAGCCTCACCCAGAAGGCTCGGCGCTTCCTGGACCGACTGGTGGCGCGCAACAACCAGCGCATGGCGGTCAAAGTGCGCTCCAAGAGCTGCCACGACCTGGCCGTCCTCTGAAGACACGTATCCACCAGGAGCGTCAGCTTTAGACCTTCTTTGACTCGTTGACGTTGTTCCTCTGGTTGCGATGTCGTGGACGACGGCGTCTGCAGGTTATTCTCACGTTCAGAGAGTCGACAACAAAAACGATTAACAGCGAACGGAGTCAGCGGACAGTTACGTACGCCGCTGCGAACAACTCCGTTTCCTGTTTGGTCTGAACGTTTTTGTGACTTTTCCTTCAGATGACTTAAAGAACCAGACTGTGAAGGATCGTCATTGATGGGATAAAGGTGGGATGACTGTGTGTGCGTGTGTGTGTGTGTGTGTGTGTGTGTGTGTGTGTGTGTGTGTGTGTGTGTGTGTTTGCGTGAAAACAGGTGATGTCCTGTAGTTTCCTCTGTGTCCACTGTGCTGTTTTCCTGAGGTTTCTACTGTTTTCACTTGCAGAATAAAGTCTAAAAGAAACAGACGACCGCCACTACGATGAAACATGGATTCATCGTTTCAGTTCGTTTTATTACTTTTACTTTCTCTCTTTTGATTTTATTATTTACAAGAGCCGGGGATCGAACCGCCGAAGATCGAAGGACGACCCTGCTCTCCACTTAGCCACAGTCCACCCATATATATGTATAATATATATCTATAATTTACATTTCCCTGTTTTGCTATTTTTTTGTTGGTTCATGTGATTTAATGTAAAAAGAAGAGGCGGTTTTACTGAGCGGTCGTCATGGTGTCAGGGCTGCATGCTGAACTCCACTGTAGGGTTGACGAAACACAGGCCGAGTGTTTGGCTGATGGATGAGACTGTGTCTCTTAATGGGACTTTCCTGCCCCGAGTTTAGCCTCTCAGGCTGCTTACAGTATACAAAGTGCTGCAGGAATGAGTCCTGAAACGTGAAATGAGTAACATTTTTGCACTACCTGGTTCCCTCTTCTTGAAGTCAATGAGTTTTTACAATGGGTAAATAAGGTATGTGGTTACCACAAGCCTAAGATGTTTGTCTTGAAAAGCTACACGCAAACAAGTGGCTAAATGAGACGACGTCATGCCGAACACTCGTCCCTGTTTAGCTTCGTGGTGGTGTAGTTTCTTTACAGCCTGACGTTAATCTTTTTACTTCTGATGAGTGCACTCACGCTTCAAAAATCATAAAAGTGGTGTTCATTTGTGAAGATTATCTTGCTGAACAAAACGTGTCAGTATCATAAACGCGTGTTTGCCACGGAGCTTATTTTCTGCCATATACCATAATCCAATTGAAAATACTATTGGCAGCGAATCTATTGGCTCAATTGTAGGAACGCCAGTCTAAAAGTCTTCAGTCTTCAGGCTGTACTTTAGGCACAGCGGTGCTTTGAGATAGATGTATATTGACTACGTTCAGCATCTTTATTTAGCGTGTTAGCATGCTAATATTTGCTAATTTAAAAAACAAACACAAAGTAGCTGATGGAAATGTTTTGCATGTTTTAAGTCATCAACCGAACTATTGGACTAGTTGAGTAAAAAATTCAATCATGACCTGAATCCCTGTTTTAGATGTCATGATATTTCACTCAAAACCACAAATGCCAACCTGTCGGTGGCATCAGAGGAAACGTGAGGAGACCAAAGTCATTTTCTAATATATACAGTATGTATATATGAGCTGCCGTGAAATGACAACAAACTGGTTTAAAATCAGCAGCAGTTTATCCAGAAACCAAATCAGGCACACTGGTTGTCCCAGTTTTTACTGATCAGATCTAATCTGCTTATTGATCAGGCGTTTTGGTTACACACACACACACACACACACACACACACACACACACACACACACACACACACACACACACACACACACAACGTGGTTGTACAGGGGCAAATGGAGGAGGAGTGTTTAACATTGATTTGATGAGGGTAATGGAAAAAATGCATGACTCTGCTTGACCCAGATGACACACACACACACACACACACACGCACACACACACACACAGAGTGATGTGTAAACATCCTCTCAGTGGAGGAGGACCAGAGGCTCAGAGCTGTGAGGTCAACTCCCTCCTGAATCTGTTAAGAATAGAAACATCAGAAAATCCTCCTCAGAGTTTTCTCTCTGCGGTGTAAAACTTTTGATTTGATGACACCGATTTGTTTTTTACAATACCTGATTGGACCTGCGTTTTATTTCCAGTGGGTGTGATGAAGCGCCAGCGTTTGCATTTTGGCTGATTTTGTTGAGAAGCAGGTCCGGTTACCAGCTTTTTGTACACAGGAACATCGTTTAAATCTGTTACACAATATCTATAGCAAATTTAGGATTCATTTCTATTAATCTGGTGTTACTCTAGGTTAGCAGTGAAGTATCTATTTTTGCATTTTAGCTAACGGGACAAAAGGCCCAATCGGACGGGATTCATTTGCAGGAGGAGGTGCGTGGGCCTTTTCCATGGAAGACGTTTTGACTTGTCATAGCTGGAAAAGCACAGGTGTTACTAATGACGCTAACAATGGCTCTGTTCTATTCAAGTGATGAAGTGAAATAAAAAAAGAAATGAATACGAGAATAGATAAACGTCTCGCCACAGCAAGGCGATTAATGACCAATGGCCGAAAGAATATGTGTCATAATAGCTGATGTTGCACTGTCAGGCTTTGTGAACAGAAGATGTTATCATATATTTTCTAACACAAAATGACTTCACAGTAATAAATCGTACAATCCATTAGAGACCCAGGCTGAATGCACAAATTCTAAAGAAATAGGAACGAATCTGTTCGTACGAGTTGTTCTTGCATGAGGCCCATTGTGTCTTCTGTGTCTCTGGCTTTGGACCAAACGAACCAAACTACAGGTGTGAAAGCGACCTTTGATGATGCAAAGTAAGGAACATAAAACAAACAAAAAAACATGAACCGATTTTCTCCTCCTTATAGTGACGTTAAACATTGTAAACAGCAGCTGTAAAGAAACCTGAAAGCTTCACACAGACTGAGAGAAACTCTCTGCAGCGTCACGGACCTGAACATTATCCTCGAGGACATTTTAAACATTTCAAACCCTGTGAGGTGCGTTTGATTTACAGCGAGAGAGCAGAGGACACAGATAATCAAACACCCCTCAGTGTTTATTTGAACTGCAGAGTTTCCTCTCTGTCTGTCTGTGGTTCAGTGTAAGAACCTCAGCACTGTAGCTCGGCCTCTTTACTCAACACACTTACACACTCTGACGCTGTCGTGAGAAACAGGAATGTAAACTGAGGCCTCTTTGCCAGCAGCAGTGTGTGCTTGAGTGTGTCAGAGACTCTGGCTCCCCCTGCTGGCTGGAGAGTGGCTACTCTTTTTTGTATTATTCAAAATAAAAACAATGATACATTACATTAATGAACATAAGTACATTTAAATACATTTAAATATCAATGATACGTGAATTCAACTGAAATGACAATGAGTGTTTTAATTGCAAGACAAAAAAAATCAAAGCAGAACCGGTTTCCATAATGGATGTGTTTTCTTTCTCTGGAGAGTTTTTAACCCACAATCAATGCATGTGCATTCATGCAATGCCTCATTTTCAAGTCACGAGACGGAGGAGATATTTGAATATCTGTCATTCCACATGCAAAATGATACTGTAGCTACTTGGAAAGTTGTGCAACCAGTGGCCAGCAATTCACTGGAAGTGTATAATCAGTTCCCTTTGTTGCTTGTGTGTGAAATGGAGCAGAGTCTGGTGCGGGGTGGTGCCTTCAGTGGAGATATGAAAGCTAGACCTGACAGAACACGCCTTACTCTGCACCCACGCTTTAAAAAATGCTGTCAACAGACATGAGTACGCCCAGCACAGAAAATAAATAGATTGACAACGCACCTGATGAAAGCCTTAAAGTGGGTCAAGCTTTATTACCTGAGCTCCTTCATTATTTCGTGCTGCATTTTCCTAAATTCAAGTAATAAATCAAACCACCACACATTTAGTATGGAGTCTGCTAGATGATCAGGTGGAAAGCAGAAAGAAGGGGGTGGGGAAGGAGGGGGTGGGGGGTCTCTGATGACCTGTGAGGTATTTACCTCCAGGAGACACAAACCGCCCAAACATGCCTGAGACAGAGAGAGCAGCTCAGGACCTGTTGCACTGATGCTGAAGAATCAATCTGAGATTACATTTCAAACACTCATGTGTTGGAACTGATCGTGGGTCAGATCAGATTCAACAGAGGACAGGAGTTCACATATGCTGCTGCTAAAACGCCACAACACATCTCCACACACAACATTTCTGCCTCAGCAGCAGTTCAATGAATACAACGATGTTCAGTAAATTCCTCTAATGTTCATGTTATTTTGTCCACCCCATGTGCGCTCGTGTCATCAACTCAGCTCTGTAATCCACTCCAGATGGGGCGTGGTCGACATACCTGCAGAATCAGTGGCATCAAGGTACCGGAGCGAAAATCACAGAGGGCACCGCCCGTGTCCTTCAAAATAAAAGCCTGCGGTAATTTCAAATATTGACTCCGTAACCTTTAGGTCCAGTGTGCACTGTGTGTCCAAGATCTATTGAGCTGTTTTATCAGTGTTTGAATTTAGTGTTAAAGTTGTCTCTTGAAGCATTGTTATTACAGTAATATGGATGCAATTTGTAACGTCAGTGTTAATAATGGTTCAACTTTCTGTCTTGTAATGTGAAACTCTAACTGCTTTATTTATTTAGCTTTGAATATATAGGGTGGGGTGTAAGCCTGTTTCTATTTTTACAATATTTAAATTTTTAATATATGAGCAAATTGGGTCCAAAAAACCGTCTGTATGCTTAAACGTCTGTGTTACTTAAGTAGTAAAAAGTTGGGGTAAAAATAAAAACTGGCCAAGTTAGTTAGACGTTTATTTTTAAAGGATTCCCCGGACGTAGTGTTTTAATTGTCGCTGTCTGGACTGCAGCTTTGAAGTGCGCTGTGAAGCTAACGGAGATTGTCTGGATTCATTGATACTCTACTGGTCAGACAGCAGCAGGATGGGAGACACAGGTATGATGCGACACACACGACAGAACACAACATTACACGGGTCACCAAACTGACCACAGCACCACACGGCTGCTGCGATTTTAGTTTCTCAGAGTAAATTTAAACCTGGATTTAATTAATGAGTCTGAGTGCATCATGCTTTTCTTTAGACCTGGAGACATGGTCTACTCTAAACTGGGGTTAAACCCCTTTTTTACAGCAATTAAGTTTTTGCTTTTAAACCGACTGAAGACTGTTGCTACAAATATCTGGAATAATAAAGACATGTCAGTTTATTAACTGAACTTAATTAATTCATTTAACTTAAAAGCATCATTCAGGTCAGAGAAATCCTTCATTCAAACTGTCTGTATGAGTTATTTTTGCATTTTTAGGGATTTGTGATTTCATTTTTTAATTGACAGCTTCATTGATGGTTACATTGAATTAATCAAAGTCAATTTAAGATTGATTAGAGCCTATCTTCCTCTCGACCGTTAAATAAACCCTATGACTGCATTGTGCAATGCTTGTAATGAAAACAATCACCCCTTCTTTGCTTTCTCCACTCCTTCTCTAACCCATATTTAACTTTCCTACTTCCGCCACACCTCCTCTACTCCATCTTCTCCTTATTTGTCTTCTTTCCCTCCTCCTCTTTATTCTTTACCTCCACCTGCCCTTCTCTGCCTGCTCTTTTCTTTCCCTATTTTCTCCTTTTCCGCTTTTGTTATATATATATTTTATTGGTGAAACACAAGCAGAGCACAAATGTTCTGTATTCAACATTTTCAGCGACAATCATACAATTAAATAGGAGGAAATAAAACGATAAAAAGAAACGTACCATGCACCCTCCAACTATGAAGTATAGATTTGAAATTAGGTGAAGATGTAAAATAAAATTAGGTCTAGATAATAGTAAAACTGAGTATCAGCTGTCATTTCAGTCGAGGTTAAATACTTTTCCTCCTATTTTTCCTTTCCTAAATCTTTTCTTTCCACTCCTTCTCTACCTCCTACTTCTCTTCTCCGATTCCTTCTTTACCATCTCCTTCTCTAGCTCCTTCTTTCCTTTCCTATCCCTTTCTCCCCTTAATTACTGCCTCCTTTCCTAAACACTCCTTTCCTAAACCCTCCTTTCCTAATGCTGCTCACACACCGGGCGCGTTTTTTGATTGACGCGCGTCGAGATTACATACAAAGTCTATGCACAGACGCGATGAGATTAAAAATCGCGGCGCGCCAGTCTCATTGCGTCTGTGCATAGTAATCTCGACGCGCGTCAATCAAAAAACGCGCCCGGTGTGTGAGCAGCATTAGGCTAGCTGTTTCCCCCTGTTTCCACTCTTTGTGCTAAGCTAAACTAAGCTAACTGGCTCCAGCTTAATATTTAACATACAGATGCGAGAGCAGTATCTATCTTCTCTCTGCAAGAAAATGAATTTCCCAAAATGTCGACTATTCGTTTAAAGGCATTGCACACTCTTGCCCGAACCTACTTTGGTCTTTTCACTTATGGACTGTTTCCTGTTTATTCTAACAGTGTATCCTCCTCCCACCGCCCCTGGGGCCAACATGTTTGGCAGCATGCCCGGCTATGAAGGCATGGCTGCAGGAGGTAAGAGGAATCCAACCCACAAAAACTGTTCAAATTACATTCATGATGTTCCAACTATAATTAAAGTATATGTCGTTGGTGTTGCAGGCGGTTTCCTGGCACCTCCTATGCCTTTGGGGCCTGTAGCCCCGCCCCAACCCGGCCCTGATCCTGAGGAATGGATGTAAGACCTGACATCACCTTTCTCACCAGCCAAATCACGTGACGCTCAGGCTGGCCTGTGGCTAGATGAGAAGAAAGGCTGCATTCAGAGAATATGCAAATTAAACTGATGATGTGTTTGTTTGTGTGTGTTGTAGCATCCCCACTCTGTCGGAGGATATAGCTCGTGAGGCGTTCAGGAGCTTTGTGTCCACTCACTCCTGCTACAGTGAAAGCCCTGTGAACGACGGAGTCATCACCAACATGGAGCCGTTCAACACCTACAGGGTGACGTGATGTTCACACACACTCCTTATGATGCTGTTAGCTGGTCGTTTACTGGCGTGCTTGTTACTTAAAGTATGAACCTGTTAACACTCCGACGGCCCGCCCACGGGCTTCTGGAATGTTAAGTGTACACAACTGTTATGTATTGGTAGGTACTGATGCGACATCTCTTTAGAAAGCTAAGATTCTTGTGATTCGATTTATGCAAACCCTTTCAAGATACAATCACAACAGCAGGTACAATCAACGCCTATGTCAGACCATCAACAAATAAACAAACAAACAAAAAACAAAAAAACTTCAAAGTGTTACCTTTCAAAAGAGACCAAAACCATGCATGCTCCAAATGGTTCAAGAACAGCTTTCAATTTACTCTGGGTATGCCTTGGATAGGTGTTTTAGGCAAATTTTACTGGACAATAAATGTTGGTTAAGTCACTATCTATCAGTGGCGGTAACACAATGGTGATTGAGATATTTATATATTTGCAGAATTACAAACTGGGTGTTTGTGTTAACATTCCCAGAATTTTTTTGGGTAATTTTGGACGCTGTCAAATACTACAGACTGCTGAATTCTGAGCACAATTCCTTTTGTTCACACTCAAATCAGAAAATCGAAATCAACCAGGACTGAAAGCTGCTGCTGTGATACATTCACTACACAGTCCATATTGTTTTAAACCAAAGGTTTTCAAAGATTGACAGTAATCAGCACCAACAGCCGTCTATAATCCCCCCCCCCTCTATAATTCTGGATTTACATTCCTGAAAATGCTTTTTGCATTGAGTCAGTTAAGTTGCAATGGGCTACAACTTGAGCCGAATAACAGTAACTGTTAGCAGTTCTTGTTATAATTCTCAGGCCAGTTCTGAAGTTAAGAAGACCGCCTTTTTTTCTGTGTTCAGTGCATTTACGGACATTTATCTGGAGATACTGATATCCTAAAACAAAGTGTAGGTCAAGCTGAATAAAAAATATTGACCTAAGTGTGATTGGAGAATCAGACTTCTTCTGATTCAGTTTCCTAAATCCTTTGATTGTAACACAACCATCGCTGTGATTATTACCAATTAGTGTTTCTGTCAGTATTTGTTTTGTAATGTTGTATTGTTGCTGTTACTCTTTTATATTCGTACCACTGTTGTCTCTGTCAGCTGACATGTTATTAACACTGCACACACATGTAGCGTCTCTTGAAGTGTGTTTTCTGCTCTGCAGTATCAACTGGAGACGTTCACTGAGACCAGGAAAACTGAGCAGGCCGAAAAACCTTATGAAGGTAAACAAACACAGACATTTGTGCAACCTGAACCTAATTCTGAGCTTAAAAGGTCCATTGCTTCCTTCACGTTATTTAATTCATGTCAGTGTGGTGACTTTATTGGTACCCTTGCCATAATGTTTTCCAGGAAGTTAAGCTGCCAGTTTCATGGGGTCTTTAAGCCTTAAACTAAGTCTGAACCTTTAAACAGCCCTTTGTTTGTGTGAATTTGATTGTTTCTTGTAATAAAAAGGTTCCCTTCGATAACCAGATCTCACACCCTGGTTGTCGGAGTGTCCTATAGTCCCTACTCTAGATCAAAAACTTCAAAACACTGACTCCTACATTTCCCATAATGCAGCTGGAGGGTGTCTTTCATTAGAGCCTCTCAGCCTGTTACACACCCACCTCTTGTAGACTTCACACCTGCTTCGTAGTGCAAGCTTTCTGTTATACATCGTAAGTGTCCCAGCCCAAACTGAGATAACTCTTATGACATCACTGAGCCAGCAGGCGTCAGGTGTTTTTTTGATTGACAGTTTGCTGTGACGTCTCTTTTGTGTGACTGACAGGTGAGCAGGCTGATTTCAACATCCAGCCGGCCCCCCAGCCCTGGGACATCCCGGCCAAGACTCCCAGCTTCTTCACCAAGCACAAACAGAATATCCGCGTGCCCTTCACCTCCTCCATCAAGGTGATTGGTAAACAGAAGTTGTCCGTCAAAGAACGCCTTGTTGCCGTGGTTACCTGCAGTTGATTCTACCCTATAATTTACAAACATACAGCTGACAGCCAATCGGGGAGCAGGATTCTCTGAGTTTAGAGTATGGATATTTTTGAGGAGGTTGGAGAGGTCTTTGAGGAGGTTGGAGAGATTCAAGGGTTCACTTTGAGGGTTTTACAGGCTTTTGAGGAGGTTCCAGGAGTCCTTGAGAAAATTCAAATGGTGCTTGACGAGGTTCCAGGAGTCCTTGAGAAGATTTAAATGGTGCTTGACGAGGTTCCAGCGGTCCTTTATAAATGGTCCACAAGTGCTGAAAGCTGGGCCTGGCTGGAAGAACGTATAGGAGTTCTTGAAAAGGATCCTGAGGTGTTCCTGGAAGATGTTACAGTGGTCCTTGAGTGGGTTCTATGGCGCCTTAAAGAGCCTCACTAGAGTCTAGAATCACAGATCATCAACTAAGATTTATCAATTCTGACCCCCAACAACACAGCTAGATGACATTTTTGAAGTGTAACTTTAGCCCACTACTCTGAGCTGAATCATGTTTGCCTCCAGTCTTTCCTTTGTTTTGCCGCCAGCTAACACTGTGATGTAATCGTGACGTCAGCTGTTAAAGGGTCTATAGGAAATCCCTTTCTCTGAAATGATCTGCGATTGACCAAAATCTCCTGTCGCGGGTCCGATTTTCTAGTCTGAAAACAGAATCAAGAGGTACAGAAATCTAGTTATCTGGCTCAGACCGTTTGAATTACAAAATGCTGAAAGGTTTTTGGAGAATGTTTGCCCAATCACGCCACAAAAAAATTGCCAACCCCAGCTTTAACTCCAACTACATAAACCTAACAGCAACTAATTAACATAATAAAACGTTATTATTAGCTGTGCTTTATGTGACTTTCACCCACCTGGAAGGAAAAATAGGAGATGAAATGGGATGGCTGGTAAAAGGTGGCGTTAATGGTGTTCTACTGCCAACCAACTGACGAAACCAGCAGCACCCAACAGCTGTCCTCCTGCCTTATGTAATGTTAGGCTACTCAAATAGAAATATACAGAAAATCAACGCAAGGTGTCTGTAAATCATACGAACTTGTGCCTGCCTCTAGCGACCTTTTCTCAAAATACTGCTGTTTCTGAGGTGTTGGAATTTAAATTAACGTTACTCAATTAGAAGTGTACAGAAAATAAACTGTGGTAATCTGTAATACAGGCTAACAAAAATGTTGCCTAAATAGAACCAGTAGTATTTTAGGAAAGAGTCTCTGTGGTGTTGGCATTTTAAAACCGATGCCTGTAGTGCAACATAGGAGCAGCAACTGAAGCATGTGTCTAATGAGGCGCGTCAATTATCACTTTGAGTGCGTTTTGCCACTTCAGTGTGACTCCAACAGACACGAAAGTTATTTTGAACTGTGTGTGTATTTGTGTGTTTAGGAATGCACCAACTGCAACGCTTTGGGGACGGTTCGGTGTCAAGAGTGCAATGGAAATGGAACAGTAAGAAGTGCAGTCAATTGATCAATCAGTAATAATGAACTGCATACTAATTGCCGTTTACAGACAAAGTTAGTCAGAGCTAATTTAATGTGGATTGACAATGAAAATGTTAATATTAATCACGTGTGTATGTGTGTCTTTGTAGAAACCATGCGTTCTGTGTAACGGCTCTGGGCGACACAATGAGCAAGGCTGCTCTAGCTGTGATGCTACAGGCAAAAAAAGGTCCTGAAGGGGGGGGGGGGGGGGGAGTCCTGGTTCTCCAGGGCCGTGACTCCTAACCTTTTTTTTTTGCCGTGTGCTGAAAGAGGTTGTGAACCACTGACCCAGAGATTTAACGCTGCTACTTTCTCAGAAATGCAACAGAAGAGCAGTTGGTATATCTGAAGTCAAGTAATAATGTTCAGCTAGCTGGACCACTGCACAAATTCATAGGCTACTTACGCATAGGTAACTAATTTGACAGACGGTATTAATATTTAAATAATTTTATTGATTCGAAAATTGTTTTTTCCTCTAAAAACAGTGCTCTTACTGTATACGGAGATCCAACATGTGCCGATAGCAACGGTCTTCATAGCACGGTATAAAGAAATGATAGACTGCAGAATGCAGTAATAAAATCAGAATAAAGTATTCAACAACTCTGTGTAACAATCAATAATGCAATATGATTTGTTGCCGCATGTGGAGGGAGCGGTTTTGATAGACATGGAGCTTCTTTTTACTAAGTTAAAAGACAGGAAAACGTCATACAACTGTAACAGAAACATGAAACTCACAAAAGTTTATTTTGATTTTCAGTTAAAGGAATTGTTGAATAAATGACTCTCGGAAGAAGGAAAGCAATCTAAAAAGTGATTTGATACTTTTTCAAATGTTTAGCAGAATATGAAGATAATAAACTAACATTAAAAACAGCGGTATGGCCCTTTAAATCACACTGTACAGTGAGTACCCACTGGATCAGATCACAGAATGTGAAACATGTGTCATGTCTGACTGAGTGTGTGTGTGTGTGTGTGTGTGTGTGTGTGTGTGTGTGTGTGTGTGTGTGTGTGTGTTTGTGTGTTTGTGTGTGTGTGTAGGTGTATCAAGTGTAATGCTCGGGGAAACGTGGATTGTGAAAGCTGTGAAGGAAAACGACAAATGCTGTCTTACATCAAGCTCAAAGTGAAGTGGTGAGTAGGCTGCTGATACTACAGCTGCTACAGTGGTCCTTGAGGAGGTTCCTGGGATCTTTAAGGGGCTTTCAGTGGTCATTGAGTAGGTTCCCTGAGTCCTTGAAGTTGTTTCATTGGTCCTTGAAGAGGAATCATGGGGCCTTAGCTTCCAGAGGGCACTTGGGGTTCCAGAGCTCCTCGAAGACGTACATGTGGTCTTTGAGGAGGTTCAAAGGGTTTCCAAGGTTCTAATAGGCCTTGAAGAGGGTCCAAAAGTTATTGAAGATGATCATTGAGGGTGTTCAACACCTGATCACAAATCTGACCCAGTGACTCTGAGACTGATCGGCTGAAAGCAGCACACACTGAACCCTTTTCTACACTATTTCTTCAAACAATAATGACATGAAAACAATTTTAATATGATTTAATGGTGAACATTCTTCAAACAGTGGCTTTAATGTAGTTTCATATCAAATGGATTCAGTGGACAGTGGTTTTATGGATGACATCATTGACCTCTGGTGGCATAAAGATAAACTGCATGATATGAATTTAAATTCATACAAATACGCCTGTACACTGTTTCCAATTTAAATAACTGTGTGTGTGTGTGTGTGTGTGTGTGTGTGTGTGTGTGTGTGTGTGTGTGTGTGTGTGTGTGTGTGTGTGTGTGTGTGTGTGTGTGTTTAGGACTAACCATGAGGAGTACCACGTGGTGCCGCAGCACTCTGGCCTGCAGATCAAACTTGACTCAGTGAGCGGGAAGCAGCTGTTCCAGAACAGCCACAGCCTGGTACACACACACACACACACACACACACTAGAACATTTCACTGAAATACTCGGTGGTGGTAAACACTGCTCATCATTACCAATATAATTAATAGAATATAATCCCTTTATTAAATATATGATTTTTACTGTGTGGTTTTCCTCCACTGTCTGTTCCCCCTCAATTAAAAGACACATTTATATTAAATAAAAGGGTCGTCATTTCTTCCAATGTAAATGTAGGCACTGTTTATTTCAGGCGAGTTGCAGCACCTCCATTATAATATGCTGCAGGATTCTCCTCCGTTTGTTATGTTCCTGAAATAAAACGTTGGGTTTTGGGGTGATTAAAGGCCGTTGCTAATGTTAGCCATCTGTTTTATTGTCAGTACTTTGTGTTAGACTCTCGGTCTGTCTCCTCTCAGCTCTACCCGCTGCTCGGGTTCCCAAACCCGGCCATCTCCGAGGCCTCTCAGCGCATGATCAAAGATCACCAAACCAAGTACGGCCAGACCTCCAGGATCCTGCAGCAGGTGAGTCAACCAGGCAGATGCATGACTGACGGATTCAAGAGAAACTCAAAGACAAGATAAGCATCACTGTAGCTAACATCAAGGCCCTTCCTTTTTTCTCTCTTTTGGTCGTTTTTATAAATGAAAGCAATTTTTGTTGCTTAAATAACCTAATTAATCATTTTAAGTGCTTTTGGAGAAATGCAGATATCAAGTCGTGGAACATGACTTGGGATGTCAGGATATAACATTTTGATATCACGATTATTGTCAGAGGAAATATCAGTTTTGCCGTTTTCACGATTATTAACCTGTTAAACTGTTTCCTTTTACTTTATTAGTCACCTATAGTGGCAATTTGTATGAAACACACAATTCAAATGATAAGGAAATACAAAATGTGGACATTGGAAGTTTTAATGAAGTAGCTGTTTCCCCCTGCCTCCAGTCTTCATGCTAAGCTACGCTAACCACATCCTGAAAGAGAGACAGAATACGTGTGTTTCCCAAAATGTTGAAACTATTCCTTTAACCTCTCTCTCTCTCTCTCTCTCTCTCGCTCTCTCTCTCTCTCTCTCAGAGGCAGACGGTCGAGTTGATCCCTATCACTAAAGTGAACTACAAGTGGAAGGGCGAAGCTCACCTCTACTACGTCTACGGCAACGAGAACGAAGTCAGGGCCGACAATTACCCGGCAACCTGCTGCTGTGTCATCCAGTAGACACACACACACACACACACACACACACACACACACACGTGACCTAAGCTGTTCTTTTGTTTCGTTTGTTTTTTATGCTTTACCCTCCCTTCTCTGAATTGTTTTGTCTTTTCCTCACCAGAAATATACCAAAAAAAAGAAACTGTGGGCTTGTACATAATCACAACATAGACTCAGGCCTACGTAGATCAGAAGACGCAAATTAGAGCTACTGCTCTTGTCCTCTTGAAAATATGAATGTAAAAAACACTTGTGTTGTGTTTACAGCTGAATTTAGCTTCTGCAGTTTCACCTTACAAGACACAAATAAACTACCCTTTGCCTTTTAACTGCACGTCTGCAGCACAGCTGAGCTCCAGTAGAGGGCGCTCTGGTGTTTAACACACTGCTGACTGCCTTCAGTACAACATGCGTATCTGTGACAAATGGGAAAAAGCCACTTTAGATTTGTAAGTTTTACTGTTTGTGTGTAAATTATCATATATACTGTATGTATATTAGTCCATACTTTCTATTCTGCATTTCATAATAGCCATGATGCGTATTGTTCATCTCCGGGGCTGCATCACTGGTACTGTTTCTTGTGAGTCTGTGTGTGTGTCGTCGTGGCAAAATGTGGTCATCGATATTTCTGTGTGTGGACAGGCTTAATCGATGCAAAGGTGTCTCACCTGTGCAAGATGCAGCCATGAAACTTTACAGCTGTTTAGTTGAGATCAAAAAGAAGGTTGAGTTGAACAATAGGAAATCACTTTTCAGCAGTCAACTGTTTGCTAAATGTTCTTGAAAAACGACAATTATGTGAATTTGCAGTTTATTGTCTCAAATTAAAGTGATGTATGCTGGAACGGGATTGGTTTCTTTATCTGCCGTGTAAATACCTTAAAACCGGGGTTTTCAAAGCCGGAGACTGTGGGCCTCCCCTCGAACAAAGCTTGGAAAAAGGTGCCGCTCATGACTGTTATTTGATCACATAGACACTCAACAATTGAGCCTAAAATGTCATTCAGACTACACCAAATACATTTTTAAAAAGTCTGTCCTTAAGATTGTTTAATTGTCTGACTCTAGGAATGTGGGATAAGTTCCCCAACTGTTCAACCAAGTCACACACATTCTTTGATCTAGTTTTGATATCTAATCTAATCCCTTTTCACTTCCATTCACTGAGCCTCTCCGGATTCTGTTCGGAGCGCCCCGCCTGTTATTGTTGAAGCTGAATCTCACCTGCTTCTGTCACATCGCTTCTGTTTACAACTACACATGTGAAGAGAGTATGGAGCCACAAAAATGTATCAGACAAGTCAAAAATATCAATACATGAACAAATATTAGTTCAGTAAATAATTAAAATGGAGTGTATAATGAAATGCAAACCTTTTTACTTTTTCTTTAACCTTCATTCAGATAATAGAAAAATAGCCAATAGCTTCAACTGGCTTCCCTTTACCACCATTCACGTGAAAAAATGCATTAAAACTTCATTCATTTTACCTTATTATTTATCTTCCACCAGCTTTGTGTTCATTTTTAACCCCTTCATATTCCATCCTGTGAACTTCCAATGTTTTTACCGTTAGCTTGCCTGACAGTAAGAAGAGCATATCGTTAAAGTGGTTTAATCTGTTTTATTTGACTTAACTGATTGGCGGTGAAGGGGAAAAATATTTGAAAAATAAATAGTCTTTCTTTTTTTTTAACCATCCGACTGTATGACGCCATGTAGCCTTTTTCACTTGGAGTCTAAATAACGGAATCCTAATCTAATTTTCTCAGTTTTGCCGTTGTTGCTGTTGGGCCCTCAAGGCCTTCACCATGTGCTCTGAAACAAAAGGATCTGACTTCGGCCTGCTTGTTCAACAAATGGCCTGATCTGAGTTTGAGATAAGAGCAAGCTCCAAGGAATGTTTCACATGGCCTGAGATGCGAAGGCAATAAAACACTGCGACCCCATTGGACAAATGGCCACAGACACCCTTTCCCTGAAACTACAAAACTCTGCTTCACCCGCAGCTCTCTGCCAGTCCACCCAATTCAATTGGCAAGTAAGGAGGCGAGAACAACTTTGCTTTTAAAAGAACATAGCTTTGCTGCTTTTCAAAGAAAACCCTCGGGCAGTCTTACTGGACGAATAAAGACTGTTTTGTTTTGTTTTTGGATCCTGAGGCAGAGAACGGATTACTTCTATGCCCGTTAACGTCGACTTTGTGCCGGATACAAGGACGAGAATCCCCTTGACTTCCGAAGATATTCTCTGCCACAGAGAGAGTGTATCGTGCAAAGCTTGGAGCTGCACAGCCTGAGTTTAAGAGAGAAACTCAGTAGGACCACTAAGAAGCCATCTCACCGAAACACGTTTAGCTTGGTGTCTGGGCTTAGTTAGGTCAGTGTTTATTACCTTGTTTGTGTTTTGTTCTAAGTTACTGTATCGTTATAACTGACTTTATCATTTAAAAGACCGGAACTGCCAGTTTCTGTGTGATAAGTTAACAGTTTCCGTATTCAACGGCTGCAGTGAGGCTCTGCGAAACTAGCCCTCCCCACAACTACACACACACACACACACACACACACACACATACACACACACGCACGCGCACACACACACACACGCACACACACACACACACACGCACGCACGCACGCACACACACACACACACACATACACACACACGCACACACGCGCACACGCACACGCACACACGCACGCGCACGCACACACACACACGCACACACACACACACACACACGATCGTTTGTTGATTTTAGATAGCATGCTCATAAATGTATAGTATGAGTTGTTAGTTTTAGATATTATTTGACCTGATCAATACTATTGGAGTTTAATAAACTCTGTTATACTTTAAAGAGCAGCTTTGTGTGATCACTTTTGTGCACGTGCATTGTGATAATAGCTGGATATGTGGTCTGTTGCTCGAACTCAACCTTCACTTTTCACTCTGAAATGTGAAGTGGTACTCAGACTATTGACATTGTGAGTGAAAACTAATTATGAGGCTTATTTTATAGTTTGGTTATTGGTCCCCGTTCTCAGGGTGGTGCCCCGTTATTATTAATAATTGTTAATAATCTTACTGGCATTAATAAATCGATCAATGTCAATAATTTAGTGTTTATGTTTGCTGAAAACTCAAACACGCTCCTTTTCGTTCCCAGCATTGCTATATTTTCAAACACAAGTGTTTACATGTACATGAATGTGCACGATTGGTAAGAGACATTCATTGACACATATACTTTACATGTCTTTTGAATAAATGGCCTTACAAACACACAGACTGGTTAGAAATATGTAAGCAGGAAATAAGATATGGCGATATACTGATCTGAAGTTTCTCAGGAAGCGTTCAGAATGTCGACGTGTTGGAGACTCGAGGAGGAAGCAGATATCGGCTCTCCGTGAAGGAGGAAGTGCAGAGGAGAGATGTACTTTCATTGTTGTTCGCATCTGTGTATGTTTCTATTCTCCTTGTGTTGTAGATTACACAGTAGGTTTCATTTCAATACCGTTTTATTTGCAAATACATTTAATTGAGTCCGTTTTTGGAGACGACTCGTGTAGCAGATGTATTTTGTGTTGTTCGGGGTTGCTATGAAACCCTGTCTGAGCATTCATTTAGCAGCAAACTTTAACGACGACTCAGCTGTCATAATGCTGCGAGCCCTGTGGAGGCAATAGATATGCTGTGAATTTAGCACCTTTAAAGTATCAAAAGTAAAAGTAAACAATATGCAGAATGGCTCCTTTTAACAATGCTGTATTGTTATAGGATATGATGCTATTTTGTAGTCTCTGGTGGTTTGTTTTATTTAACATTCAGGAAATGTCGAGAATAGGGCTGAAAGGTGAGCTGATTCTTATCTCTGTGTGTCTGTTATCGCTTCTCTTCCTGTCTGTGCGGTCTGACATTCTGCAGCTGTCACCATCAGATCACTCTGAGATGTCCTTTGTGTCTGCAGCCCATCCCAGAATGCACTGCAGCAACAGTTGGTTGGAGATAAACTACATCATGGTCCTCTTCTCTTATGGTAGTGTTCTGCCTGTGTGTCGTTTCTCTTCCCTCTGGCTGCTGAAGGCGAGCGGATGAGTCTCGTTTCCTGTCAGATAAGGAAGACGTGTGTCTCAACTGCTCTCCAAGGCTGTTAGCGTGTTCACATTTGTCAGATGAAGAACTCCTTTTCATCCAAGAAGTAATTCGCAAGAAGTCCAACATGTCCAACGTAGAGGACAACGTCCAATTGTCACTGATTTAATTACCCCTGCAAGAAATATTTTTTCATGTAATTCACTCACATATCTTTTGTTTTCTTTGATTTTAAATAAAATGAATGTTGATCTGCTTGGAGAAATCTCTTCTTTTTATTCAAATGGTCAAGTTGTCTGCCTTGAATTTGGGAGATGACAATGAAGACAGAAATACTGTATGGGGTATTGTATCAGACGGCAGCAGCTTTGCTGCAATAGTAGATTTGGGGAAGTTTACGCTGCTGCAACCCCAGCCAATGTTAGCCAAAACTGTACTTTAAGTAGTTCTCTTCCTCAAAGGCTTGAAACAAACTGTCAAACGGGATGATGTTCAAACTAAATACAATTTAGATTTTTCCTTGTCATGCAATAATACTAGGACAAACTACGTTTTTGCTTGGGGCTTGTAAGTTTTAGCTTTTGTCTCTTAGCTCAATATTCAGTTTGCTTTAGCTTCTTTCTCTTAGCACAACGTTCTGTTCATGTCACGGGACATAATGAGAACTCGCGAGCAGACAGTCAAGTGAAGTGAAAAGAGGTATTTTATTAGTCACGCACAAAAACAGGTAGTCCACAGACAGGCAGACAGACAGGCAGGCAGACAGACAGGGAAACTGGGAACAGGAACAGCAAAAAAACAGGGGTGTAGGAACAAACACTAGAAACAATGATCTGGCAGTGAGTGAGCGACAGACAGGGGTTTAAGTAGTGACAAGAACAGGTGATTAGAGTTGTGCTGGTGAGGGAGTGCTTGATTACAGATAAGGAACAGGTGATGGGAGTTGGACTGGTGCTGAGGGAGTGACTGAGTTGAAAGGTGAGGAGCTACAGAAAACACACACGGCAAAGCCTGATTGTGACAGTTTAGCTTCTTTCTCTGAGGACAATATTCAGTTTGCTTTAGCGTTTGTCTTTTGGCGCAATATTCTGTTTTCTTTAGCGTTTGTCTTTTGGCGCAATATTCTGTTTTCTTTAGCGTTTGTCTTTTGGCGCAATATTCTGTTTTCTTTAGCGTTTGTCTTTTGGCGCAATATTCTGTTTTCTTTAGCGTTTGTCTTTTGGCGCAATGTTCTGTTTTCTTTAGCGTTTGTCTTTTGGCGCAATGTTCTGTTTTCTTTAGCGTTTGTGTTTTAGCACAATGTTCTGTTCGGAAATATTAAAAAGTCAGCGAGAGCCAGCGTCTTCAATTACGCATGTTGCTAACGTTAGCCTAATTAGCCTGCTAGCTATTAAATAAAAAAGTTTGATGCATATTTGATTCGTCCAGTTTAATATCAGTCTGCATCAATGTCTGGTGGAAAGTCTTTATTTATGTAAAGGAAAACACTAAATTCAGGTGCCAGGTGATGGGCCATAATGCAGTGAGGCTCTCAAGCATTCTGTATTGCTTTCAAATATTCATTCTCCTTCAGATCAACTTTTCTCATTAATGTTATCTCTGCTAAGTCAACACACCTTGTAGGCATTTTCTCTCCTCCCTCCTCTTGTGTCTTTAAACCTCTTTAAATGTGCTTGTGGCACCTGTTCACCTCAACGATAAATTAAATTCATCTTTTTTTTTTTTTTATCTACAAAGCTCTGGAATTGATTAGCTCATATGTGTTTCAGCAAGATCCAAGCTCATGTTTAAAACATTCTTCACATTCCAAAAACATGTCCCACATATCTGTGTTTTCTGGGAAGTCAGGGCATTTTAAATATTTCTGTGGAAAAACATTGTTAATATTATGAGAATAAAGTCATAACATTTGAAGAACAGTCGTCCTGCACTATTAAACCCAAACTAACACCGGTGACCTCATAGCTGGCTATGTAGTGTCTGCGCCTCTCTCTTTGTCTCTGTTGCGCAGTTCCACTTTAAAGATAATGCAAACGTTATATGAGCAATTTGCTCAACTATTTACATGGGACATGTCCCATACCGTCCATATGCAGACGTGTATGCCCTGGTGTGAGTTTGAATCCCAACTGAAGGCGAGGCTCATCTACAGTACAGTGATTGAGAGGTTTGACTAAAACCATTTCCACATGTGATCCAGTTTTTATTTCTTTTTTTCAGTTGATTGACGGTTGTGATTTATTATAAACTGACCTGAGGCGCCATTTGAAACTGTTTTTAGAAATCTGTCAGTTTTTCTTCTTCGCTGACTTCAATTTAATTTATTCAGTGTTGAGACACTGCGAACGATTGCGAAACACATGTACACATCTGTAGGCTACTCCCCCCCCTCTTCCTCCTCCCCCACACTGTTCCGCCTCTTGCCCCCCCCCCCCCCCCCTCTTCCTCTCCCCCGGTGGGCGGGGCCTCTCAGCCCTGCATCATCAACATGCCCCCACAACTCTGCAGCTTCACAAAGAGAAGACGAAAAACCATCCGGGACGCTGCGTCTTCATGTGAGTCCTCCTCGGTTTGTTCTGAACGAAGCTTTGTACCGTTAAACCGGCTGTTTACCAGGTCACTGTGTGTGTGTGTGTGCGTGTGCGTACGTGCGTGTGGACCCGGGTACAGCTCAAAGCGTGTGCGTGTGTGTGTGTGGTGGAAACTTAAAGATTTGAAAACTTCGGGGAAGTTTCCACCAAACTTCATGCAGGTTTCAGCTGATTTTGCAGCGGGTCGTTCTCGGCTTTGCTCCTCTCTTGGTTGTCGTTGTTTGTTGGGGTTGTTGTTTTGTGTGTAAAAGATAAATCTGGTGGAGACCGATAAGAAAAGAGAGAGGGGGGGGGTTGTCACAAATTGTCGTCAGACTTTCTGTCTCTCTGACGTTACTTGTATAGTTTCTTTACTTGGTGGCACTACTCCTACGCTCCTATGATTGTAAGTGACTTCTACTGTTCCTAAAATAGCCGTTGGCTGGTAGCCTGTAATTATCTTATTGGAGCTTATACATAGCGGAGGCTACAGTTTGTTGTAGCCTACTCAGTCTATTTTAACTTTATTTAACGCCTGTAATAATTAGTCAGTCAGTTGTTTACGTGTTATTCATTATATTTAACTATTTTCTTATTTTATTTTATTCGTCATTTATTTTAGCAGGGCGGACACACTGAGACAGACATCGTTTGTTCATTCATCCTTTTATTTTTTATACATTTATTTTTCATTAAGAGCTTTGAAATGATACAGTTAAAGTCGCGTGAATAAACATGTTTAATTAAAAGAGTATGAACATTTTGTTTAATAATATCTTAGCAATGTCTCCTCTATTCAAACAGCGACTCCCTCTTAAAAGTCTGTGCTTTGTGCAACAATATCATTAATATCACAATCCAAATCATGTCCATAGCTATGGCTGGACTGAATTGACATTCACAATATCATTTTTTTTAAACATTGCGAGCAATAAGCTCGTCCACCTTTCAGTAGCGCCAAGATTTAACTACTTTTCCAACGGCATATATAGTTCAGGCATGCTGGGCAAGTTAAAGCGTTATTATCGTGTCGTTAACGCAATAATTAATTAACGCCGACAATTATTTTATCGCGCTTTAATACAGTTTTTTTTATTATTAGGCAGATTTTTATTAGCGTAACTTCCACGTGCATGTTACTGCCACGGTACAGACTACAGGTTCCATGCTTCACCTACATTCCCCTGGGTCCTAAGTCCCTCCCCATACAGCTTATTATCACCCTCTATGCACCAAGGTACATTTATAACAAATACCACACATATTACGGTCATCAGCATTGCATATGTGTCTGACCAAAATACCAAAGAAAGCAAAAAAGAAATGATTCATTTAAATTATTTTTTTCGAGTTTTTTAAAGCGTTTTGTTTGGAATATGTATAATAAGCGTCATTTAGTTATCACTACTGAGAATTTAACAAACATATAAAACATGATGTAGATAGGTTTGCAGTTTTCAAGGTGTATATTTCAAATTGCATCCCTTACTTATTTGGCCATAATATTAGTTTCAGGGTACATCATACAGAATCACTTTGTCATTTCAAAAGCTTTGCTTATATCTCAACAAGTAAATGGGCGAGATAAAATAGATACATTCCTTTATTTAAGACACTGTGTTGCTTTGTTTACTTTGTCAATAACGTCAGAAACAAAATACAGTTCCTCAAATGGCCACTTGAGGCTGGCTCCAAAAGCGAGTCAATCCCCACAGACCCCCATGTTAAAATGCCTAACTTCACAGCAGAAATAAACATGTTCACAGCCTGGTGCAAAAATGGTTTTGATCTCTGCCGATAATGTCCTCGTTCATGACAACTGTACGGGGTTATAACTCACTTGTGTTTACTAACTATAGTAGCATGGTTTGAGTTCTCAAAATATTTACTGCCGATATGAAATGACGATGAAGGACGTGGCTCATTTCTTGTTTGCCAGATTTTAGATGATCATTTGAGAAAAAGCATCGAGGCAGGATTGAGGTTCAATGACTTCACTGTTTTCCATAAATTTGCTGGATTATCTTCACTATCAGTTAAAGAAATGATTCAATAATTCGATTTTGCTTTCCTTATCGAGAAAGAACATTCATTTCTCGGCTGTCTAAAATATTCCGTGAGGGAGTCAGTTTCTCAGGCTCTTTAATAAATGCCTGTTCGCAAATGTTTGAAATTCCTTTTTAGTGATAAAACAAGATAAAGCTCGAATTGTTTGTCATTCCCAATGAAAGAGAAACAGGGCAATGAACACTGGCTGCTTGACCAGCCCAAAAAAAAAGGTTATCCGTAGTTTGTCTTCTGCACTTTTTTTCCAACAGAAACACTTAAGATAAGATCAAACTATTGATCTTAAGAACTGTTACAACAGCAGCATAAGAAAAAGGGCCGTCGCAGTAAATCTTTACAGACATTTCGAGAATGCATCTTCAGTATTTGTTCTGTTTGTTGTACCCAGCTGCTGACAATGGTTAGCCTATCCATCCATCCATCTATCTACCCATCCATCTAACTATCTATCCATCTAACTATCCATCTATCCATCTATCCATCTATCTATCCATCCATCCATCTAACTATCCATCCATCCATCCATCCATCTATCCATCCATCCATCTATCCATCCATCTTTTTGTACTTTTTTTATATATATATATATATATATATATATATATATATATATATATATATATATATATATATATATATATATATAAAATGTGTTAGTTTCTCTGTGCTCCTCAGCTGCTCTGTTTCGATTTTATTGTATGTTTTTGTAATTTAATCTCCGACACATTTCCTACAAAAACACTTAAGATAAAATGTATTGATTCCCTGATAAGATGAAGTGTATCGATTCACAGTCGAGATCAAACTTTATTGATCCCAATGAGGGTGCAATTCAACATTACAGCCGCACAGCAAACAGCAGAGCAGAGAGGTATTAAATATTTGCAGTACTTGTATAATAATTATTCAGTATTCCCATGATATTTCTTTTGCACCTTATTAATATACTTCCCTGTTGTCTCCTGTAATATTCTTAAAGTGTTCGTATAGAATCACATTCTGTAAAATACTAGGAATAAAACTGGTAATATTTCCATCGCCTGTGGGGTCAATTTTGACTTAACGCTACTCTAACTTGTATAACATCTATCTTTTTAATATTTTCTTATAATATCGTTGTGTTATTTGAAATCTTCTTTATTATACAGTATCTCTCACAGTTATTAATTTAACTTGGCTGGTAACAGCTTGTATAGTGATGCCTTCTACTGTTTACTGATATATTTGCAGTCTCAGATTAATCTGTCAATTACTTTCTTTAATTAAATGACAAATCGCTTTGTCTATAAAATATTTAAAAAATAGACAAACATGTCTATCACAGTCCAAGGTGACGTCCTCTTGTTTTGTCCAACCAAAAGTCCAAAAGTTAAAGATATTCACTTTTTAATCGTAAACAACAGAAAAAAAATACAAATCGTCACATTAGTGAAGCTGAAATCTGAATGTTTGTTTGAAGAATGACTTTAACAATTACTTGATTATTAAAAGAGTTAAAAATGTAATGTTTTTATCCATCCAAGGTGATCAATTAATTATCTAAAATAATCATTGCTGCTCTAGTCTGACACAACATAGTTGGTCTATTTTGATATTCTCTCTGGAACATTTTAACCTTATTGTACTTCTCTGTACTCTTCCATTGTAATACTTTTGTATATTTATCTCGGTTGGGTCTGTTTTAATCTTATTGACACCATTTTCTTCTTCCGTATTCTTATAGTGCACACCTCTCCAATGAAACGTGACTTTGTTTTGTATTTAATTTGATCTACTTTTTGTCTGTGATGTTCCCATAGTTGCTATCTTGCTTTGCGGTGAATATTTTATTACTTCTGTTTAATGTCCTGTAGTATTTATGTACGGTAGAAGTGTATTTCTGGGCCTTAGTGATGAATTTAGACAACACATTATATATTTTGCTGCGAGTCTGTAAAAATATTTGATTGCTTCCCCGTGTGTTAACAGTAAAGTGCTTGATGTGAGGTGTGACGCTGTGTTCATGATATTTACGTTTTGATGCCGACAACTGAAACCGGATACGTGACATAATTATAGATGTGTGGTGGGCTGAGAGTCAAACCTCCACCTCTCTATTTGGAAAGAGATATAATTATAGAGAGCCTGAATCTAAATCTGAAGGACAGAAACGGATTGTTACAGACTCCAGTCCAGTTGTTATTTCTACAGCTCACAATCACAGAGTTCATTCTGAGCATTTGACCGTTTTTTAAAAATCTCTAGACATCGATTCACGGTATTTAAAAAGTCTACCAAAAAACCCTTTTAATGCCGGGAAAAAAAGTGAAGCGTCAGAGGAGCAGCAGAGGAGGGATCCCTCAGACAGGAAGTGGGTGTCGTCTTTACAGCTGGATTATGAGCACGCTCTAATGAAGTAGAACAAATATTACAGAGGCTGAGACGGGCGTACGAGTCTGACTGTCTGTCTGAGTCAGTATTGTAACTGGAAGTGGAGTGTGTGTTTCTGTGTGTATTTAAGTGTGTGTGTGTGTGTGTGTGTGTTACATTTAGCCTTTCGCAGCTCCACTTGAAGCTTTGAGCTCGACACATTTTCCATTCGGCTTCTGGTCAGCGACACTCGACAGACATAACAATGTCCTGTTTCTGCCGTCTTCATGGAAACTAAAACATTCATCCATGCCGAGTTAACAATTAAACCTGAAGTCTGCCTGAATAGAAAGACAGGGCTGTGGATTTTGCTTTTGTGTTGTTGTTGTTTTGTTCAAATTTTAAAGTTCACCGGTGAACAGGGTGGCGTGATTTGGTCATATCCTTTATATCGAGGCGATGTCTCTTCCTTAATATTCAGTTCAATTTAAAAGGGGCTTTATTGACATGAAAGTTTCAAGAACAATGGACCTCGTGTAAGAACATTTTCGTATGCTTATCATAAGTTTCTCTTACTGTTTTTTTAATGCGGTGGGCTCGTACAAGTGTGCCACGTCAGATTCAACAAAAGCTGCTAACGTCAGATAACTGTTTGATCACGAATCCATCTGTGATTAAATGAGCGTGTTCTCATGAGAATTGTATATTTGCATAATTAATGGCCCAATAACGCCGCTACGCGTCCGGCCCCAGGCGTCGAATAGCCATAAAGGAAAGTCTATCATTCATTGACAGCGTCAGCAGCAGAATTCAGAGACCAGTAATTGGGAAAATAAAGGAAATAACGACTATTGTTATATCATGTTACTTTGTACAGACATTCATGTTAAAAACGAACAATCTAACAGACGGCAGAGTGTAATTATCGTCTCATCAAACTGTGTGAGCAGATCTAACTAAGTAAGTTGGTAAAAATAGGTTTCGATGTGGTGCATAGTGTGAGAACTGACACCGTTCTTCTTCTGTGGCGTCGTTATTTTCCACCTCGTCGCTGTACTCCCATCAGCTGGAGCAGCTGGTTCCCAATCTGGTGTCAACACAGGTCAGAGGTCACAGAGAACGAGAGAACGAGAGAGAGGAAGAAGGCACTGCCTGGTACTTGGCTTTCTCTGTACAGGAAACCATGTGGCCCTTCACCCCCCCCCCCCCCCCCCCCCTCCAAACTCTAAGATTAAGATAACAGACAGACACTGTGACTCAGCAGACAGATAACCCTCCTCTGTCCTCTACTCGTCTCTTACTCCGTAACACTTAACACTCACTACGTTTACATGAACACTAATATTCTGCTGTTGTACCTTTTTGACTTTTTAATCAAAGAACTACATATTTTCTAACACGGTTCTTTGTCTTTTGTTCTCATGATTCGTGTCCATCCGAGCTTTAAAGTCCTCCGTAGTCCCTCTCAGACATGTTCCTCTTTGCGTGAATATTCTTTTAACACTCTTTATACCTCTGTGCCAAATGTTTCATACTATTTAAGTGCATTCTTTTGATTACATAAAAACCTGAGAGGCCATTTTCTTTTGTGTGCGGTTTTATTTAAGAGAAGAAATGAAGGTGCGTTCCTTTATAAAAGGGCGTACTTGCATTTTTATGCTTTTATATCATCGTATCAGCGGCATAGCATAAAATCATCTGTCGTGATTACTCCTGGGGCAGTATAATCTGACAGTCTAACATTTCCCTACCACTTTAACTACGGCACAAGTTAAATTGATTCAACTATATTATCTTGAAACTAGTCAAACTTCTCAAGAGGTGAAGGAGTTTGAATAATGCAGTATGCCTACAGTACGCCGCGTGAAAAAAGAAGTTTCAACTCTGAGGTGCACGCACGTCTTTGCTTGTCTGATTACGTTCTCGGTACTAAAGAAAATAAAACATCTGTTTAATGAACCAGGAAACGCTGAATGAGCCGATTTGACCCTCGCACACCAGAATATATTAATCAGACCAGCCGTCTCCCTCCTTCATATTTTCAGCTTTCATTCAAGCCACCTGCATGGATGAACACATGAATATTCAGCACTACGCTGTAGATGATGAGTGTGAGCAAACAGGATTGTCTTGTTGCGTCTGTGCATTGACAAGATTGAGGATATTCGAGTCGACTGACGAATTTTGTTTTTATGGTTTTGAGACAAGACAAAAGTCCAGCGCTCCTCTGTGTACACAGTAAACAACCAAAGCATTAGTGTTTCAACTACAATAAAAGTCTCTACTCGTGATTTAATCATATTATGTCTAAATAAAGCTGAAAGGAACATTTTTAAATCACCTCTGTCACTTAAATAGCTTGATGGGGCCACAATGGTGTGTTCTATGGATCTGAAAAGGGCTGAAAACTGGCTACTTACTATCTGTAGTTACGGACTTCATTCCACAAATTAATTTTTAACAGAGATAGTGATCAATGTGTCCCTATCTTCTGTGTGGACTTTCACATCCAATCCAAACATCCAGGTGATCACTTTGTACTTAACTACTTCTGTGTTAAAGCCCTTTGTACCAGGACATGTTTCACCATGTTTCACCATGTTTCACCATGTTTCACCATGTTTCACCATGTTTCACCAAGTCACCATGACACACAGTCTGACTAATCCACGAGTTTACTGTTTAGGTAAATGTCGCAACATTTCCTTCCCGCCTGGGGAGGATAAATAAAACATGAACAAATATGAGTCAAGTGTGTTGAGGTGTCAGTATCTGTCCTGACTCGTCTGCTCTGGTCTTGTTCCCTCAAATCACGATGACAGTAGTTGTACAGTAGCAGTAGCACATGTTGGGGGTCTTAGCAGTCGGCTAACTGCTATTGTCGGACGATGATTTAGCTTTTTATTGGTTTAAAAGGATCTTGTCAACCGGCTACTTGTGAAACAATCCAGTCGATCACATCGCCTCTGAACTCCAACTCCAGTCTCACATCTCCAGTCGCTAATCGGACTTTAAACAACGAGCAGCACATGGACGATTAGGTCCTGGTCCCGATATCCGTTGGCTATACGGGAACCCCAGAAATATAGCCCCTCACCTCCAGAGGCTTACCCGTCGTCAGAATGAGGTTGCTCTTTAGCTAACCCTATTTGAGATACAATATGTCGAAGTGTTAAATCACATCAAGCCAGGTGAAAATGAATATCTCGCATCACAATATAACATTCATGTTCAGAAGCCAACTTGTCAGTGGTGTTGCTCTATGGATGGCGATGCCGGTCGTTCACGTGTCCCTCAGGAGGAAGATGTAACATGCTGATTAGCGACCTTTTCAAGAGGCGCATTTGTTAAACTGAAATATATGAGAGTCGTGTCCATCTCTTGTAGATTAAGTGTCGTTAAATCCTCACAGAGTGTCATTGTATCAACACCAGAATCCCCATCATTTCCTGAAATTGAACCCTCCTTCAGTTTGCTGTACCGTTTATTAAGTTTATTTAATTTGGCCCAGAGCACAGGAGGTAACGAAGTGATGAATGTCTGTCTGTCTGTCTGTCTGTCTGTCTGTCTGTGCTGCAGACGCCTTATTCTCTTGAACTGTGCGCTGCAGACGCCTTTACGTTACCTTGACACCTTCAGTTCACACTTGGGTCGTTCTCAAGTGTGACAGAAATGGGAGAGGTCCAGTACAGGTCCAACCTCCTCGTACACATCACATTTGTGTAACAATGTGCAGGTTTGAAAGGAGCTTTGGTGCGAGAGAGACAGGGAAGCAGACAGGAGCAGAGCGAGAGCTGAAACAGGAGACGCTGAACTGAATCCAGATCTGATTGGTATTCAGAGAGTGAGTTTGTCTGCAGGGAGACATTCCTGCATGAGGGAGAGGGGAGGTTGGGGTGTGGGATGAAGAGGGAGGAGGAGGAAGACTCCATTATTCTGCAAAAGTTAAAAGCTTGATCTCTCTCGCTTCCTCTTCCAGTGGTTTTTGAGGTAGAAGGCATTGTGTTTGCTGTTGTTGTAGATGCTGTCATCTAGAAATTAACTCTTCGAACATCATCATCATCATCATCATCATCATCATCATCATCATCATCATCATCATCATCATCATCATCATCAACATGTCTGGTTAAAATGCAGACTTCTTGTTCTTTGTGTTGAACTCACTGTTGTTGCTGTTTTTGGGGTTTCCTCAGAGGGAAGGAAAGCTTTGGTTTTCTTATCCGTGTTGTTGCTTTGCACATAGTTTGTTCTGGATAATTATTTAGTTAAATTGTTTGCTATGGATAAATAGTTTGTCATGATTAGTTTGTTATAGATAATTAGTTTGTGAAATAGTTTGTTATAGATAGTTTGTAACAGATCGTTTGTTTTTAAATAGTTTGTTATGGCTAACTAGCCTAGTTTAGGCTTTACTTTCTCCCTGTAGCTGCAGACTTTTGGCACGAGTTTAACTCCAAACTCTGTCTGTTCAGTGTTGTTGTTGTAATGTTTCAGTAATCATCCATTACAGACATTGTGTTCTGAAGCAGGTTTCATGGCGTTAGCTGGATAACAAAGACCTGGTGACCTGGTGTCAGTGTCAACTTATATAACATAACATATATAATTATTAATTTTAAGCTAAAACATGTAGTTTCCACTTATTTTTGATGATGCTGATGTCACAGTTTCTTTCTGTTTGAACCAGGTGTGACCATAGATCCTGTCTCCACCAATCGGAAAGCAGCGAGTTGCACCGGACCCAAAGTGCAGGCTTCATGGAGATGAGGCTGAGTGAAGAGATGCCAGAACGGTCGAAAATGTCCAGATGACGCAGTCCAAATATGCTGACATAGCAGGCTGAACGTTTGATTGACAGCTCAACAACGACAACAGCATCAACACTACCTGTCCTCCTGCTGCCGCCCGCTCATCATCCGTCCAGCCATGTTGTTCAGGAGGAAGATGTGCGTTGCCTTGATAATCGCCGCCATCCTCTTCCTCATGCTCGCCAGTCAGAGCATCCAGAGGAGACACTTCCTGCCTCTGTCATTAGTCCTGCCCATCAGCTGGGCCACGCCCACTGGCAGGGAGACAGGTGAGGAGCTGATGTCGTCGTCACTGGGGTCGGAAGATCTCCGACCACAACGTGTGACAAAACTTAGCAGGAACAGTTTGAACAGTTTCAATTTACGTTTACGTTAAATTTGTAAAAAGGTAGATTGTCCATAATGTTTTGCTAAACTTCTTTTCCAACCTTTTTTAAATGAGGCATATTTATTAATTACAAACTGTCAGAAGCAGCGACTAGCACTAGCACAGTATAACTAGTAGCAGCACTATAAGTAGTATCAGTACTTCAGTAGTAGTCATATTGATAGCAATTGTAGGCGCAATTGTATTAGCAGAGGTAGTATTAGTGGTAGAAGTAGTACTAGTTGTTGTAGTATTGGTGTTAGCAGCAGTAGTGTGAGGAGTAGCTGCTCTAATAGTAGTAATATTAAAAGTTTCTTAAGTATTAGCAGTACAACCCCAGGAGCACTGTCAGTACTAGAAGTACTAGAGCAGTAATAGTATTAGGAGTTGTAGCTTTGTGATTGATTCATATAGATGCGAACAGTGTTAGCAGAGCTCCCATGATGCAGTGTTCTCTGACTCTCGGTCTGTTTGGGTTTTCAGTAGTTAGACCCACGCCGCCTCCTGCTGATCTGACCCCTGACCCTCCCAGGATGCCCCCTCCGCCCCACGCCACCAAACCTGAAGCCAAGGAGAAGCCTGCAGAGAACTCCCAGTATGACCTGCGGTAACATCCAGGAAGTCACGGACTCCTATGATTCCCTCTTCTGTCCATATGTCACTCCTCTGTGTCGTCCTCTTTCAGGTCGTGTGGTTGTACCGAATCCTGTATTTCTGACTTGGGGAGGTCAGACTGGTTCAGCCGACGCTACGACCCCAAACAGCAGCCCGTCCTCCGAGAATCCAACAACAACTTTGACCCCGAGGCGCTCAGATGGTGGCTGGTGAGGACAAAAAGCAAGATTTGTACAATGTCTAATAATTTTACTGTTGGTGTTTACTGTTTTTAATGTGCAGCACTTGTCTGTACTTGTCTGTACTTGGACGCGGAGCAGGAGAGCTACTCCGGCTGCAACTCGCAGGAGACTTGCATCTTCACCACATGGGAGCGTTTAACAAACGCAGATGTTGTTGTCTGCTTTCCAGCTGGTTGACGCAACATATTTTCCGACGAGCGCTCTCTGTCCGCTGGGGTGTGTGTGTGCGTGTGCGCGTGTGTGTGCGTGTGTGTGCGCAACAGAGATCAGATACAGAGAGCGATACAGAGAGCAGAGGAGAATTGTACACATTTATGTAGAGACAGAAATGACATGCTGTCTATAACACAAGGCTCTGTAGTTTGTTTCATAAAATAACACGGTATAGACCTGTTCTATAGGAAAGGGAACCTTAAATGACTTCTGTTGTGATCTGGCGCTATATAGAACCTTCAAGGGGCGGCGGGGCGCCCCCCTAATGCAATGGTAGAGGAAACACTGCAACTATACGATGACTTTTTATGATGACATGCATACAATACTATGACTTTTTCAATACTTGCTATGGCATACTATACTAAAGTCAGAATCTGCTTTATTTTTACCGGCACAGCTTTTCCAGCCTTTACGGCACTCGTTCAGCGGTGCAGGAAACACACAGACCAATTACATGCGCTGTAAATCATATACGTGTATTTCTATAAGCGTCGCAACTCCAGTGACATTTGCACACACATGGGAGAGAGACCCAACAGTCGGAGAGGTCCATGAGTCAGAGAAGTTATTTCACATAGCGTTCTCTAAGAAGAGAAATGTGGACCAGAGTGACCAGAGTGACCAGAGAGACCAGAGCCTTTAACCAAGAATGGACAGACCTCTTGTATATCTTCATTCTTCCTACAGGCAGTTTAAAACCAGTATGTTTCATATGTTCAGAGACCGTGGCGATTATTAGAAGCAGCAATGTGAAGCGCCACTACGAGACAAAGCACACGTCTTTTGAGCAAACGTACCCACTCAAATCCGAAATGAAGGTCCAAAAAATAAACGATCCAAGAGCCCAAAATGATCCGAATCACATTAATTCACTGTCCAACAAGGATGGAATAGAGCTGAACCAAGTGGTTTGAAGAACCACAGATAAAGACCCTGCACACAAATGTATTTTTATACATAGTTTGCCATGATATTTTAATACTATGACTTCTTTTAAATTAAAAACTATAATGTGATGGTTTTTGTACATTTTAGACTTTATTTATGACATATACATAATATAATGACTTTTTTGACATTCCATACTATGGCGCTTTTTTTTTGACATTTTCACCTTTTTGAAAATTTTTGGCATGCCATACTGTGATTTATTTTTTTTTTTATGACATTTTAATGGCCTTCAATACTATGACTTTCTTACGACATACTATGTTTATTTTATGGCCTATTATACCATAACGTTATTTTGGCTCATTTATCATGATTTCTAATGGCATACTATACTATGATATTTTCATGCTATACTACCACTTTTCATTTCATTTTAACAACATACAATTCTATGACTCTTTGTTATGTTCTTCGAACATACCATACTATTACATTTTCATCACATACTAAACTATGTAGTACAAGGGCCACTGAACAGGTAACGGACATGATGAAGTCTCTAACAGGAATGGGTTGAAACGCAGACAGACTGAGAAGGACCTCGGACGACGTGGCAGAGCTGTGTCTTTGTTGAAGTGGTGATTATGGGATGCAGCTGGTGAAGCTCTGCTCCCCCTTCGGCACACCCGTCTCCTGAAGCAATCAACCACACAACTTTATTTATGACACATACCATGACTCTTTTGACACTTTTGACACTTTTGGCATATACTCTGACTTCTTTTCACATTTGTGACATTCTACACTGTGGTTTTTTTATGGCATTTTAATCGCTAACTATACAATGACTTTTTTTATGACATACTATTACTTTATTCATGAAATACTATAATATGATGTTTTTATGATTTTGTACTAATATATTTTCTATCATGGGTGTACTATAACGTTTTTATGACTTTTTGTGGTATACTGTAATAGAAAATTCCCTTTTACAGCTCAGGTGAAGTTGGTTTTATCCAAAGTGTTCAAAATAGACAGAGTCTTGATGAATGATCAAAGTTTCAGAAAGTCAATTTAATGTTTGCAAACAGAGAACACAACCACAACCACGAATCACAGTGAAATGTGCTCATGCTCTGGGGACAGCAAATGCAAACAAGGTATTTATACAGGCAACACAGAGAAGACAGGATAAGACAGAGGAGCCGGGGAACACAGGTGGGGGCCAGTGTTCTGGTGCGAACCTTCACCGACCATAGTTCCCAAGAGAATGTTTATGCTCAGAGAAAGAGCCGTTGATTAGAGAAAGAACACGCCGGTCGCTTGTCCGGGATAAGACTGAAAGTGACCTCTGTATCAGAACGAATATGACAATGTGTGCAGACATCCAGACGCCTGCACAACTGAATTTTCTAACCGCACATATGATCAGAGAATATAATAAAAGACATGTTAAAACATTTTTTACCATTACAATACTGTACTATGGTTTTTTAAATGACAGTAAATAAAGATTCTCAGTTACATTTAGTAACACGGTGTTTTACAGGAAACGATTGCAGGCTGCACACTGGAAGTGACTTGTCAGGATTGAATTGATGTGACAACTTGAATTGTTAAATCAGCTGAATCCCACAGATGCTTATTAAAAGACCAAATATAAATCTGTAATATTCTGGACGACGGTCATCTAATGTGTTTCAGTAAAACGTCAAGACCATTGATGAAAATCTGTCTTTACAGAAAATAGAAATGTTAAAAGTCGTAAATTAGATTTTGTAACTGTCAGCTGTCTGGATGAAGAGCCAAACGTCTGAGTCGTTTTCCTGCATTTATAGATTATGTCTTGCTGCAGGAACCATTAGTAGATTAAAGGGGGGCAGAGGGGGGTGGAAATGCTGCTAACATCATCAGTCTGATCCACAGGACGCTGTATACTCTAACATCCAGCTGAAGTTATACTGTAACTGTATGAACCCTTTACAGCCTAAAACAAAATTTTTTTTTTTTCCCAAGCTGTTGGAAAGTGTGTTTTTATGGATCTCTACTTAATAACGCTGTGTTAAAAAAATATTTGTGATCTGCTCCATTTCTCCACAGAGTCTTCAGCGGGCCGGTAACGACCAGTCTCTCGAGGAAGTGATGTCAGAGATGTTTAAGGTCATTTCCCCGCCCACTGTGGACTTCAGGCCCCTCCTCTCCACTTGCCGTAGTTGCGCGGTGGTCGGCAACTCCGGCAACCTGCGACAGTCAGGAAACGGCAACCTGATCGACTCCCATAATTCTGTGTACCGGTACGTGTTCACTGTCCACACACACACACGTGATCATCATCATCATCATCTTCCTCATCCTCTTTACCTTTCTCCTCCACAGGATGAACAAGGCGGTGACTCGAGGATTTGAGAAAGATGTTGGAAATCGGACAACGTATCACTTCCTGTACCCGGAGAGCGCGGTGGATGTTGCTCGTGGCGTCAGCCTCGTCCTGCTTCCGTTCAAACTCAGAGATATGGAGTGGCTGACCAGCGCGCTGTCCACCGGCCAAGTCAAGATGTATGAAACGCAGACACAAATGTCCTCAAACTCAAGCTGGTGTAGAGAGGAATACGCTCAGTCGGGTGTTTCTAATGAACCGATGCAGTCTAATACAACAGCCCTGCAGTGAATTCTACCTCAATGAATGTAATCATTTAAAAACATTAACAAAAGTACATGTACAATCTAGGAAATATGTACATGAAACAGATAGATTACATGAAACATTAACATCAGACAAGGAAACCGGTACTAGATAATAGCTTTGATATTCTTTATATATTTAAATATTCATTAAGAACATAAATGTTATAAACATAGTAACATATCGGAAATATACATATGAAGCATTTACATCGGACTCGGCAATAAAAGAAACAAAAACATAAGTAAACTTTTTCAGATTGTGGCAATTATTTAGAGAATGTATTTGAAAAGACATCGGTATTGTACAGAAATGTTGTTTGTTACTATGAACACATATATGCATGCATATGTATAAATATATACGATATGCATTTTAACCAGATATAAAAACTTGTTAAAATGTATTTTTGCATAAAAATACTAATCTGTTCATTGTTCTAATGTAAACATAGATAAATACCTCGCAGCTTAAAATATCTACTCAAAATTATACATATCTACAGAAATAGACCTGAAATGACTGCCGAGTCTGTTTACCTGCATCTTATTTAAGGCCAAATACAAAATTAATATATGTTTTATATACTCAACAATATGCCTGAATATTAACAACAAGTTGAATATTTACATCAGGCAGGACAAAATGTGAACTTTTTTTGTTTTATTAAACATTAAATTACATGCGTGTAAACGTATAGAGAGAAACATAAATACTGTATATTCTAATAGGCAACGCTTGAACTACATGATGAGCTGTTGTATTTCTGTGTGTGTTCAGGACCTACATGAGGGTTAAAGACCGAGTGGCGGCTGATAAAGACAAGGTACCGTAGAATAAATGCTCCATCACCTCCTCTGTGTACAGTCTGTTGATGTCGTCGTAGCTCTCGGCCTCCATTTTCATTCTGATTTTGCTTCATGAAAGAGAAAGTCTTGACTTCACGGTTCAGTCTAGTTTCAGTTCTGATATGTGAAAACCACCAGCGAGCCGATGGCCACTAACACTGTGTGTGTGTGTGTGTGTGTGTGTGTGTGTGTGCAGGTTCTGGTGGTGAACCCGGCATTCTTTAAGTACGCTAACGATCGATGGACTGAGGGTCACGGTCGCTACCCGTCCACTGGCATGCTGGCCATCATCTTCGCTCTGCACACCTGTGACCAGGTAAGGGGGGAGGGGGGGGGGGGGGGAGGGGTGTCTTCATCCCTGGCACCAACATACTAAACAAACATTTAGTCAGTTTCATTCAATGCATCGGGGAGCAAAAGCCTGTTGAGCAAACTCACTCTGTTGGTGCATTTAAGGACACTGAGACATTTAAACGACCAAATTCACGTCCTCCTTCCATATCCATGTTTCACTGTCATTGTCCGAGTATCCCTGAATGAAAACAGTCTTTGCTCTCAAATGCATCATCACGAGAATAGAACTGAAAGTCTTCAGACGTCACTTTAAAATGTACAAACGCAGGACATGTTTAGTGACAGACCTGACAGACGTACTTGGTCAAGTAGTGTCTTGCAGTACGTCACGGCATCACTTCCTGTCTGTGTTCAGGTGTCTGTGTTCGGTTATGGCGCCGACCAGCAGGGGAACTGGCATCACTATTGGGAGGAGAATCGCAATGCTGGAGCCTTCAGGAAGACCGGAGTCCACAGCGCCGACTTTGAGAAGCAGATCATCCAGCAGCTCGCCAAGGAGGGCAAAATCAGTCTGCACCTGTGACACAACCACTGACCTACACACCTGGTGCTGACTGACCCCCTAACAGGCCTACAGCGCTGATGATCTACTGATGGACTGACCCACATATGGACTTACAGACGCGCCTACCAGCATACAGACACAAAGACAGACCTACAGACCCGCTGACTGACCGACAGACCTCCAAACTGACCCACAGACTGATGGACTGACCTACAGACAAGGCTACAGACCTTTTTGATCCACAGACTAAAGGACTGACCTACATATAGACTTACAGACGTGCTGACCAGCCTACAGACCTAAAGACAGACCCACAGATCTGCTGACTGACGAATTTAACTGTTGACTGACTTACAGACGGGCCTACCAGCATACAGACCTGCTGACTGACCGATAGACCTCCAGACTGATCAACAGACCTGCTGACTGACCGATAGACCTCCAGACTGATCAACAGACCTGCTGACTGACCGATAGACCTCCAAACTGATCAACAGACCTGCTGACTGATGAACTGACCTACAGACCTGCTGACTGACCGATAGACCTCCAGACTGATCAACATACCTGCTGACTGACGGGCCAATCTACTTCCTGACCAGCAGATCATTCACCACCTAATTGTTTGTGACCAAGAACCAGCTACATCTCGTCTGGCATCCAGCTGAGTCTGGTTGATTGACTGGTGTCACGCACACGGACCGTGTTCAACTGCCAGCTTGTTTTGGGGAAATCAGACCTGTGTAAAACAATCATCATATTTGCCTTAAGTCAGACATCCAGGAATAGCGGACTGAAGCCGCTATTGGACAGCCACATTCTTACGCACCTGGATTACCTGTGGACGGTGCCTTTTGCTGATGGGAGGAGCTAAAGCCTAGCACCACCTGGTGGGCGGAGCTTAGATATCCTTCCCGCGCAGACTCCTGCTGGTTTAAATGAGTTCCGGCTCAACTTACAGACTGTTTTTGGGACCCTCCACTATTTAAACAGACGGACTGTCTGCGACTGCAAGGATTGACCACGAAATGTTTTGCTGAAAGCGGGAAACAACCACAGACTTTTAAAATATTTTCTATTGAATTTATAGACATTATACAGGTATAACCTCTTTTTTTTGTACTATGAAAGCACTTTGCCCCGAAGAAGAAATGGCACAAAGAGGCCATTTTGTTGCTTCTCTTGTCCAACGAGGTTACAAGACGTTTTATATTTTAGATCATTTATAATCCATCCATTTATTTTAACGGACACTTAACGTAATCCGTCGCGATCTGGATTTGAACTGTTAACGGGATGATGTTTTATAGTTCACTCTCACGGCTACATTTTTGGAATGTGAGCCGATGCTGTCTTGACCATATATGGAGCTGAAGGAGCCCGTTTTAGGTTTTCATCCTGCGTTTGAGTTTCTACATGTGGTCCGTGATGATTCAACAGTCGGCAGGTGTTGACTTCACTGATTACAGCGGGGCGATTGTTGTACGTGTAGTAGCAGAAAACGTTAATGGTAAGCGGTAAAGTTAAACTCTACAACGACGACTTTGGATGTAATTCGGTGCTGCGGCTGCAGACTGTTGAACGTCACGGCAAGTCGTGATGTAACTCCTCTGAGTCACAGCTGGTGGGAGCGACAAAAAGACGAGGAGACCCTGCACGACTTTGAACTAAAGATTTATTTAACAAAACTTTACAGGACAATGTCAAACAATCAGTAACACCACCAGTGTGTGTGTGTGTGTGTGTGTGTGTGTGTGTTGCATGGATGAGTGGAAACTGTAGTGCAATGTAAGTCCAACCAAAAAATAACAACCAACCACATGAATGGAGAGAGACTGAGTCCAGCAGGTAGCAGTGTAGTCAGTCAGCTGTCTGCTGGACGTCTTGTTAAAGGGAGACGACAGCATGCAGAGGGCTGTCCCACCTGTACTGTGAATGTACAAAAACTGTTGCCGATTGTCAATCACAGTCGTCTGAATGTTCGTTTCAGGACGTTTTCACACTGTTTGAGTCTGAGTCTGACTTTGGTTGTCCGTCCTAGACCACGTTGTACACGATGGCTACTCCGCAAATTCTGTGTTTGGAAGAGGAACGTATCGGCGCGTCGATCCGAGCATACATTTCGGCCTGCACATGGATCGTACCCTCATGGTAGATGGTGAAATGTGCATATGGCGAAGGTAAAATTTGGCTTTTAGAACGTATTTAAACAGGAATTAGTTCATTCGTCCATCTTTCCCACGTTTCTTTTCATGCATTTTGTCACTTTTTAATTGTTTTTAACCCAATTGTCGCTGTGGAAAAATAGTCCGAATATTTTGTGGTGGATTTTGTTTTCAACATTACCACAGATATTTATTTTTGGCAAAATCTTAAATTTTGAAGAAAGATATCGCACGCTGTAGCTCCTGACTTTGTAGAAGTTATCCTCCGATGCATTGGAGGAACTTTGTTTGGCTGTTTGACCCGTCGCACTAGGAAGCAGCATCTCGTATCTCAATGACGTGCTTTTGCTGGTAATTGTAATTGGAAGAAACATCGACTAAATGCATCTTCAATCTCACTGAAATTTAGATTTGAGATTAACTTTACTTTATTGTGGAAAGTGGATTTCCATGTCTGTTTTTGATCATATAGCAGGTCTGGGTGCAACATCAATACTGTGCATTTCTCCGTGGATTGACTGTTTTGATACATTCAAACAGCCCGTATTTAAACTGTGCCTTTAAACGAGCCATCATGACGTCATGATGGTTATGATGTCATTACTACACAGTCACCAGTTGTGTCGCTAAACTCTGTGTAGCTGACGCACACGGCGAGTCCTTCAAATGTCTTTTTCTCTCTTGTTTTCTTGCTAAAAATGCCACAATTGTGGTCGGGGTTTCCAGTGGGATTACTAATTGTTTTTTCACTGAGCAGACATCGAGCAGATCACCACTTTCAGGCCAAATCGGGTTAATAAACACCCAAATTTCGCCGCTTTGTTTCCAGATTCAGACTGACGTTCCAGTGTGAAATCGCTCCGTAAAGAGCTCGGTCTGCCTCAAACAAACGTGTTGGTACAACGTCTAACATGACTGCCTCGCTGGACGGCAGTTTGAGAAGCCTCATCATCCTGGCTGCCACCCACCACTTCCCGGAGCTCCGTCCAACAAATCTGTCTTCATGGTGTCAAATATGATTCGATGCAGCTGTTGGAAAGAGAGGTTTGAGACGATCCAACAAGCACTTAGTTTGAGGCAGACCGAGCCCTCGATAAACAATCATAAATGAATTTTCACCCAGAGGCTCTGACGTTAACACGGCTGCAGTTTAGAGGTTAACCCGGTTTGTCTGGAACAAGTCCAATAGTCTCTCTTTAAACTGCTGAGTCAACAGAATCTGAAACATCTGCTGCCTGTTTTTACAGGTTTATTTTGGCTGCGATTTAACACTTTGTTGGCTTCTCCAGAAAAACAAAACACTTCCTGCTCGTAAACTAGGAAGTTCTCCGCTTTATGACGAGAGTCAAGTCATTCAATGACAGAGCAGCAGTCCTCCAGAGGCCTGAGGCGGACTTCACATCCGGGTGAAAGGTTTTTGGAATCTGCTAAATGATTTACTTCCTTCACACTGACAAAAGAAATGGAGTTTGATGAAAGTATAAATCCAAAGTTGTGCTTATTATATTCCCTGCAGTCTGGAAATGTTGAGTTAATTTCCATTAGGAATGCAGATTAAATCGAATCAACCAATCATGAAGTATGTTCAGTTATTATAGCTTTAATTCAGCTCATCGTGTTTAAACGGACTGTTGATAAAAGAGAAAGAAATGCTTCACTTTTCACTTCAACAACCTGCCGATCATCGATTGATTCCTTCATTCATAGTCACCAAACAGACTGAAATCTGAAACAAAACATGAAGCCACCGCTGTCACGTTGAATGAAATAAATAAAGAATATTTAAGGTGTTGTTTTGTTGTCGTTTTTTAAATAAAAAAAACTCTGGAGGTAAATGTTGACACAATCAAACCCAGGTGAGAAAAAAGTTCTGCAGACATTTCTACGTCTATAAAAGTAAAAACGTCCACATGGCAGTGTATTGCAGCCACCACAATAAAACATTCAGCTCAGTTTCAAGTGAAACGTGTTGCCTTGTTTGTATCCTAACCTTCAGGTCAGATGTTCCTACCTGCCAAAAGCGTAAATTACATTCAAAACATGCAAATCACCAAAACTTTGGGTTGAGATGTTTGATTTGATTTGGTTGAGATGAACAATTATTCAGTTTTGTTATTAATCACAAATCAATTTATTTTTCGATCATGAAACTGCTCGTTATGTTCTTATAACAAACATTTCTTGCTTTAACGAGCTACATTCTGTAAAAACAAGAAAAGATTTGTGATAAGTTACATAAAGGGCTTTTTTGTATTATTTGGAAAGTAGTGATAACAAGAAAATATGTCAATATAGCATAAAATGCTATCATGTGAAAAATATCTTGTTAAATGAGAAACTGAGCAAATACATTGTTGTACCAGTGGCAGTCATTTGCTGCTGTACTCACTGAGGCTCGGTGATATTTTTAAGGCAGCTGGAAGCATCAGCTGTGTCCCATTTCAGGCTCCGCCTCCTCTGATGTCACCTGTGTGACTGGTATTTATCCTTTGGTCTTTCAGTATCCCACAATCCTTTGTGCTCTGGTCACTTGTTGGACCTTGTTAGCCCCGCCCCTCCAAGGTGGCGGAGCCTGAGATGGGACAGAAGCGCTGATTGATCTCCACCAGATCAATTACATTAAAATACGTTACAATGAATTAGAACGGAAGAAAAAAAGAGGTTTTTTTAATTGAACTTCAAAATAAAAGTACAGTGGATTGTTTTATTTTGAAGTGAAGTGTCTCCAGTGGACCGAGTGCTCTTAATAAAATATTATATTTAATTTAAAATAAATAAATAAAAGTTTTGTCAACATCCTGTGAACTCACAGGATCCTGGAGCTGGTCAGGACCAGATCAGTCCAGTCCTGGGACAAGAACCTGAAAGTCTGACCTGGGGCTCAGCTGCAGCTGCTCAGTACTGATCTGGTTTGGTTCTCCTGCAGCTCCAGGTTCTGGTTCTCCGTTCTAACTGATGTGGTCTGGATCTGTACTGGTCCAGGGTCTGCACCGCTCCTGGTCCGGTCTGGTGCAGACCAGGTTCATGTCAGTCTGAGAGCAGCTGGACGAAGGAACACGGAAACAAACCTCTCTGGTCTGGTTCATCCTCTATGTAACCGTGCTGCACACACACACGCGCGCACACACACACACACACACACACACACACACACACACACACACACACACACACACACACACACACACACACACACACACACACACACACACTCATATCTTTACTGAATATTTAGAGAAACTTGAACATAGACTTCACAACAGATTCTGATTTAGTTTTAGACTTTTGACCAAAAATATATTTTGGTTTTAGTCACATTTTGGTAATTTGATTATTTTGTCTAATTTTTAAGGTGTATTTTTTACAGTTTTCTGACAGTTTTCTTCAAAGCCTTCTGATGCTTCAGCAGTCGTCATCTTTGTTATGTACAGTTACATGTTCTTGTCAATTGCAAGGCCAGCAGAAAAACGCACCGTTACCTGATAATTGCATTTGCACCAATCACAGAGCAGGATGGTGATACGTACCCACCAATCGCTGTCCTCCTGTCCCAGCACCACCAGCACCTGTCCCTCAGAGAAACTCAGCTCGTCGTGGTGGTCGGCCTGGCAGTCGTACAGCGCCTCCACCCGGCGGCTCGTCGCACCCCGAGGCTGATGGACGTGAGCAAATAGTTTGTGTACTTCAACATAACATACGGTGCAAGAAGAGGCAGAAAACATTTGAAGCCTCCACCTAAATAATGTGAAAATGTCCCAATGTTACAGAGAACACAAGATTTAAATAGAAAGCAATACGATTGTGAATAGTGATGGCAAACTATAAAAACAAGATATATATATATATATATATATATATATATATATATGTAGCTATATGCATATAATAACAACAAAATAATTATAATACTAAACACTGAAAAATGTCCTACTACTCGATCTCACCAATGATCTGCGAGGAAGCGGCTGGGGGGCGGGGCGTCGGCTGTCATTCTCAAAGCTCTGAGAGCGCTGATTGGTGGGAGACCCGTTGGGCGGGGCTTTTCTGACAGGGTGCAGGAAGTGGGAGGAGCAACCGTCACTGTCTACTCTCCAAAAACCTCAAAGAGACAGAATGGAAATATATTGTGTATGTATTTCAATGTTATTTCAAGTATTTGATAGAGGAAGTCTCAAAAGCACAGCAAACTAAATACATACAACAAAGTCGTCTGTTTTAAGTATTAAACTAGAGTTTACAATCCCTCAGCTATTCCCCTGCCTCAGTTTAAGTGAGCTCATCGTAGCTACACATGATAGATTCATCGGGCTCCAGACCGATGAAACAGACGTGTGCGTTTCTGGATCAGAAGTACCTCTTTCTGGTCGTTCATTCAGCGAGCTGAGAGGAGAAGATGGACTGGAGAGACAAGAAGAAGAGAGGGAGGGAGACACGTTTAATATCTCAATCGGAATACTCTGAGCCGTAGTTCATCTTCCGTCCACCGGAGGGCAGTAGAGTCTCAGCTGAAGAAGTTTCAGCTTCAACACACTGATGAGAATAAACTGCTGACTTTAAACCTTTAAGGCAGAATCAGAAGGGTTTTCCTACAAACAATGAATTATTATATGGATTATTAAATATCACTTATGACCCTCTAGAAGTCTGTGTCGTGTCTGTATCTCTGCCTGTATTTTCTTACACTGAGTGAAGGACTAATGTGTGTTTATGGCTCAAACTTTCCATTAAATGGAAATATTTTCAGACACATTTCATCAGAATTCAAGCAGCCATATTTCTGAATCTTTGGACACTTTGGCATCTCACTAGAATTTAAGATGAAAGTCCCGAGAGTTTGATCGAAGTTTGGACAAACAAACATAAGTTTATAAAGTTTATGAAGCCACCGGAGATTTCTGTCAAGTTTGGAAGAAGTTTTTACAGTGTGCCAGGTCCCCTTTATCGTTTAAGTCTTATTTAGGAGGAATTGAAGTGACAAAAGTTGGTTATAAAAGATTAAAGGAACTATTTTAAATATTGTCTCCGCACAAGCAATATATGCAAGTAAACAAAATGAAGCCACATTTTGTGACCCCAGAAAAGGAGCTGCTCCCAACTTTGTTCCCTGATGTACCTGAAGAGCAACAGATGAGCTGAAGCGCCTCTTCATGAACACCTGCGTTAATACGTTAACTAAAACCATGGAGAACGTTGAGACGGCACAGACACCATGAAACACCGAATTCATATTTGAGTGAATTTGTTTCGAGTGTAGAGCCTTTAATGTTGACACATGAGCTTCATTTGTCTGAATATTTATTGTGTGTATACAATGGAGCATAAACCCAGTGAGTAATACTGCAAATATATAAATATTGCAATACTTTCATCAGTGGGCTCAATCACCAATATGTCACCTCCTTCACAGACTTAACAGACATCTATTTAAATGATTGACAGATTTAAAATCACTGTGATTGTGTCTCAGATACTCACACACACTTCTTAAAGGAGGAGTCGGGGCCGCTGTAGATCCTGGGACTGGTTGGCAACCCGTAATCTACACACACACACACACACACACACACACACACACACACATGCACACGCTTAGTTAATAACACAGCAGCGCTTTGACGGATTAATTGCAGCGTGTCGCTCAGATGTTACCGTGCTTGCTGGACTCGGAGCAGCTCCTCTTGTGTCGGACGGCGATGGGGGGGGGGGGGCGTTGACTTTCTGCTTCCTATCAGGGGGAAGAAGACCTCCCCTTCTTCCTCCTCGTCCTCCTCGTCCTCCCCAAAACCTTCCCCCCCAGCGGGAGGCGGAGGGGGAGGAACGTTGGGAGCTGGAGGACGAAAAGACAGCAGAGATGGAGGACTGGGTTTTGTCTTCAGAACCTGGTCCTTATTATTGTGGTCTTTATTTATTTAAGAACAGAGTTATGAGAATAACATGACTTTCTAGTTGTCCTGATATAATGCTGTAAAAATGTGCATTACACTGACTTTAACACATTAAACATTATAGTACGGGTACTCCAACCTTCCTCTAAGTCTTTTAACCAGGTCTTTACTAGCGACTGATGTGTTGTTTATGAATCCTGTCAATCATTTCTACCGTTATGCGAACACCATCTTTTATTTGGGCATTTCAGGTCTAA
>CM051691.1:27019442-27101942 GCA_028022725.1 Lycodopsis pacificus
CACACACGCACACGAAGAAGAAGTTCACAATTTAAATGAATACTAAACTTATTTTTCTATATTATATTATATTACAAATATTCTTTTGTCCCGATGAAGCCATGCTCCATGTTAAAAACATTCCGTCTCATTGTCCTGTGTGCTGAAGCTCCCAGTTTGAGCTCCCAGTCGGTTGATGGGTGGATTTGTTTTACTATACTTTCACCATGAAGATCATGTTCACATCTGTTATCGTCACAGAACTCCAGCAGCTCAAAAACATAGAAGAGAACTTATCCTGGTGTTTTGAAACCATAAAGATGATATTTACATGCACAAGCACATAAGCAGAATACTGTTGTGCAAGTAAACACTCAGTGTGCTTGAGATAATTCAGTGTGATCATCACTCACAATCTGCTCTCGTAGTCCCTCCACGCTTTGTCAAAAGGCTTCTTCAGATCCTACAAAGAGAGACAGCCAGAGGAGGAAACAGGATTTTAGATGCATGGTCCTGATGAGGCTGTAAACACGTCAGGGGACAGACAGTGACATCCTCAGGCTACCAGGAGCAAATATCATCATGATAATATGCGGTGAAAGGTTGTATCTGTCCATCCAAAGTCTATATGCATCAACCAGGGGACATGAAAGTCAGTGAAGATCAGGTCCTCACCCCCTTCACCTCCCGCAGGTCTCCTTTAACCACAGAGTCCAGGAAGAAGTTGATGTTGTGGAGCATGCTCTTTAACTGCAAACACACGTAAAAAAAAATACAATTATACAAACTTCAACTGTCTACAAACATTCAAAGGGAAATATAATAATGGATAACACCCAGCATGTTGTTATTCAGCGATGTAACGGGGGAAGTGGAGACAAACAGCCAGATCGTTTGAAATAGACGTTTCCCCAACGGACACGGTAGAAACAAATCAAGGAGTTCTTCATTTGAGATATTTTCAATGACGTTAGAGTGAACCGGTTAAGACCCAATTGGTTTTTAATTAGACGCTGGAATGGACCAGAGCCAACTGGTCGTTAATCAAGTCACGTAGTGTTCGGTAAAACCAGCTAAGCTCTTGTTTTAAGGTTTGAATTAGACGTTTTTCCAGTGGATCAGTCGAGGTAACGTCGTCGTGGTTTCAGACTAAACTGGAGGGCGCGGCTGACATCCGGCGCAGGTGTTGTGACCTCTGACCTCTCTGACTGTCACCGGTGACTTACCAGGTTCTTCATGGGCGAGAGGAGCTCTTTGGAGAAGTCGGCCAGTCGGCAGAAGGCGGAGCCGACCTCCGTCTCCCCGTTTGAGTGACAGTTGACCGACATCTTCTCCATCGAATTAATGTACTGCTCCAGGTGAGACACGTGGTCTGAGAGAGAGAGAGAGATGGTGTTAGTGCCGGAAGTAATGTGTGTGTGTGTGTGAGTGAGTGAGTGAGTGAGTGAGTGAGTGAGTGAGTGTGTGTGTGTGTGTGTGTGTGTGTGTGTGTGTGTGTGTGTGTACCTTGTCCTGATGTGTATTTGGCTTTAGCAGCTTTCTTCATCTTCTGCAACACCAACCGGTCGCTGTCCAAAACCTGAACACACACACACACACACGCACACGCACGCACGCACACACACACGCACACACACACACACACACACACACACACACACACACACATGCATATTTAATAGTTTGTACATTCAAGTGATGTGTTAAACATCGGTGTGTAAATCTGCTGAATGTGTGTAGAAGCACTAATTCACCTGCTGACTCAACACACACACACACACACACACACACACACACACACACACACACACAGAGGACGAGCTTTGTTCTCTGACAACAGGCCGCTACATTCCTGTGTGTGTCAGTTCACAACCAACATCTCTGTCTTTCTTGTTTCTGGGTGAATCAGACCACGGAGGCCTTTTTCACAGCAGACATTTTCACTCTCAGTCATTGTGCTAAAAAAGCACAGCGGTTATTAATAACTGCTAATTAAGTTCTACCAGGACAGTGTGACAGTGAGGCAGCACGCACAATACAAGGACGCTGAAACTGAAGCAGCTAAACGCAATGGAGACATCATTAATATGTATTATATACACCTGTGAGTCACCTGCTGTGACGTGTCAAAAACACTGCAGTGAAAAAAAACATCTGTTGTCCGTAATGTCACAAATAAATGATCTGGTTTGATTCCATCAGATGTTTTCTCGGCGCCTCGCTTTGCAGATTTTCTGGGCAGGTCCATCTGGTAGCAGATCCTCGGGGTCGAGGCGGAACACGCTGGAGAGGATATTCATCTCCTCTGGCCCGGTGACGCCTCGGGATCCCCCAGGAGGAGCTGGGCAAGGTTGCTAGGGAGAGGGACGTCGGTGCTCCTTTGTTTAGCCTGTTTCCACCGCGAACAAAGCCTGAGCATTTTATCTGTATTGCCCACTCCACCTTCAGACACCAGGGGTTTCATTTATTATTACTGATGCGCTCAAACCACGTGAATCTGATTCATGTGATTTCTTGACGACCCCACAGGTACATGAGTGGAATAGCAGATGAACTAAATCCCAAATTAGATTAGAATCAAAAATATATTACGTATTTAAATTTTCTATTGTTGTATTTCAGTTTGACGGATAATATATATTTAAGTCAATTGATATTAAATGGTACGAAATAATGGTTTAATGTCACGATCCGATCTTAAGAGTCTAATGCGACAAAACGCAGTGTGAGACTGTATATTTGTGTTATTACCTAATTCATTTATGTGCACTCTTTTTGAAAATGTGATGTCCCTATATGTAGAGGTAGTGTTTGGTTTGTCCTTTCTGGGCTACTGTAGAAACATGGCGGCCGCCTCTGTGGAGACCAGCGCCACACGTAGATATAAACGGCTCATTCTCAGGACACGAAAACACAACAATTCTTATTTTCAGGTGAATTAAAAAACATATTTAACAATAATATATTCTATTTCTGCCAATAGATTCCCCTAATGTTTCATGCACTGCACTGCTATTCAACTGTCACGCGTTGCACTGATTTGAACAATAATCAAATTAACAATTGATGGATTTTTACATACATGCTCTGGTATTATCTCGGGAAATAGAAAAGCTTTACAGTGTTTGAAGAGAAGTACAACATTTCAGCTACAAACCTGCACACCGTATCTCTCACAGTCGAACCACATTTCCTCATAATAACTAACTGTACATCAACAAATAAAGTCAGACATAAAACGGGACTTGTATCCATAAATCCTTTGTCCCAGTGCATGCTGGGAAGCTTTCCTGTACACCTGCTCCTGGACTGTAACGCTATCTTCACCTCATTCTGTGAACAGGTGAGATGTGTTCCTGTTCTCTGCGTAAAGCTCTTTGTAGAACTTGTTCTACGCACGCTGTGATGAATGAGGACTTTGGGATCAGAACAAATGCTCATCAGGGAGCTGGAACCACCGATTCACTGTGTCATCATCATGTAACACAATCAGGGTAACGCAGAAAAGGTTTTCTCGTAAAAAGGTTCTAATGTCCAATTTCCTAGCTTCCCATGAATGCAGCATCTGTGTGCAGGTGGCAGATTAACTCACAGACCTCATTAATATTCATCTCTCTGGCTCCTCCTCATTACCATTACATAACAATAGCAATGAATACTAACGTGGTTTAATCTGTTGGCGGGTAACATACGCCGTCGCTGTTGGGGGTAATGGAGGGGGGGGGGGGGGGGGGGGGGTCAGAGGGGGGAGGAGTTAGAGTCTCTGTTTTTCAGGACAGTCGAGGATCTGAAGTCTTCGGTCCACACACTGACCAACAATTTGTGTGTGTGTGTGTGTGTGTGTGTGTGTGTGTGTGTGTGTGTGTGTGTGTGTGTGTGTGTGTGTGTGTGTTGGGGGGGGGGGATTGCTGCCCGCTGGTCTTAAGTGGCCCCCCCACACACTCCAACACAGAGAAACAGACATCTCACAGCAGCAGATTGTTCTCAGCTATTGGTCGATTAATTGGTTTGCAGATGGACATAAAATAATTCAACTATTTCGATAATTGATTGTTTCTTGGACTTCAACGTCAACGTGGACTCTGCAGAGGCCGGATTAACACGAGAGGAGACCCCCTGAGGCAGAGAGGAGCCCTGAAGCGTGTCAGAGTAGAATCAGTTCTTACTGGAGGAAAACTCTCAGTCACTCTAACTTGGTGCGACTTTAAGGCCTCTGACGAAAAGCATTTTATTAACCGTCTTAATTTAGGAAATAACTTTCTATCGCTGGTGATATTTAAAAGAGCTCCTGAGTTCATTGATGACAGTGAGGTTATTAAAAGATTTTTTATTTTTTTTTACTCTGTGCAAGATGCAAAAGGAAGATCTGGCTCTTCGCAAACAAACAAAATCCTGACAGCAACAGCGAGAATTCAACTTAACCAACAATTCAAGCAGTTTGGTTCGTATACAAACACATGCAGCTCTCAGACAACACTTCCTCAAGCTCCTTCATCAAAATGATGATTTATGATTAATGATTTATTGCGGCTATTATTACATTTGATTCCCTAACACAGGGCCTGGGTTCAAGTCCTGAGTCCTGCATGTGGTTTAGTTCAGATTAAACGCTTTGAGTCTTCTAACAGAACCGTAAGAACCTTCATCGTACAAGTAACAGAAATACTGCCCATCCCTGATTGTAACTGTAGTTATTACCGCCCGAGGGCAGATGACAGCCATTTTGGATTTCCTGGAGTTCAGGTTTTTTACCTTAAAAGGAATCATTTCAAACACCTTTAGGGAGTTGAGAGTTTATGTTCCCTTTTACTTTTATTTCTGGATTTCTCGAATCTGTGACAGATTACTGGGAAATGTACTTCTTTGTTTCGGAAAAAAACTAGTTTGTTTATCATTTTTTGGTTGTTTCTTTATTGGGAAATATTAGATTTGACTATATTTCCAGAATATGCAAAAGATATTTGTTAAAGAAAGAATATTTTTGTGAATAATAAACTGTGATTTCCAATCATTGTATAATTTCAATACCGAGACGTACATATGTCCCTCACGAGTGTGAGTAAACTTTTGACGGCAACTTTAAGTTGTCAGATATTTTCAGTTTCAACTTGTTGCATCTTTTGCAGATATGTTCATAAAAAACAATGATGCAGATTTGTAGAATAAAAACTACATTTCTAGAAGACAGAATTGATAATCAACCGGATTTGAATGAATAAAAAACGGTATCCTACATCGTGCACACAGAGGGGACGTTAATTGGGGACCCAGCAGCTATTCTTTTCTCCAGGGCCACTGAGCAGTTCAGACCGGCCCTGAACAACAAACACAGCTGGTCTCATTCATCAGGCAGAACATCTGTTGGTACCGACACTAGTAACTAGTAACTAGTACTAACTACCTTAACCTCTGCCAGTACTGACCTCCTCCAGCAGGTAGACGGTGTTCCTGCAGCTGATCATCTTGGAGGTGAAGGAGGAGGTGGTGGGTGAGCTCCAGTCCTCCTGAACCTCCTGCAAGAAGTCGGACACCGACACGCACTCCGGCATGGTGCTCCTCAACCCGGGACACACCGGGACAGGACCGGGACAGAACCGGGACAGTCAAACAGAGGTCCTGAAAGACCAATTCCACACAAAAGACCGAGGAAACCGGGCGAGGATCTATAATGATGAATAATACAATAATGTGAATTCAATAATCCTATTCAAAGGTGAAATAATCCCATCAGCGCTGTATGCACAGTCCCGTGAAGAGAGATGATCATTAACCGGCTGATTAAAAAAAAAAACGGTAATTAATTAAAGACCTGATCCGGTGATTCTTCCGTCACTGTGACTTCACCGTGAACCGCAGCATCAGCCGCTTCTTGCTCCGAACAAAAGGTGGTGAAAAAATCCAGCAGGAAACGGACCCGAACCGCGCCGGTTCTGCAGAAACCCAGAAATATTAAGACGGTGCCGGGTCATTAGCATGTTAAAAACCACCGCGTCTCTCCCCGGTAGAGCCGCTTCATTCAGAGAGACACCCACAAACCCGCCCGGGTCTCTCCGTGCGTGAACCGGCTGACAAAGAACGGAGCAGCTGAGCGGAGAACCGGAACCTCTGGACACCGGGACCGGGTTCAGATGACGGAATCAAACCGGTCTCTGCTCTCAGCTCCAGAAACAGCTTCAAGCCTTTTCATCATCAGCTGATTTTTTTTTTTCCTGCTTTTTCCTTCTTTATTCAAACCGCATGGAGAGGCGCGTTCACGGTGCGCGGCGGCGGCGGCGACGGTGCTGTCTGCCGCGGGAGCGCGCCCTGCTGACCGTAATCCCCGTTACACCGGTGTCTATTTAGTTCATGTCATACCTGCTGACAGTGAGTGAAAACAGGGTTCTACTGTAAATGTTCTAAACCACCTTCAAATTTGACTTATTTTACAAAAAGAATGAAAGAAAATATAAACACAAAAATAGGAAAGAAATCTCTATTTAGAGTTTTATTAAGAGACTCTTTAAAGAATAACGCCTCGGATATACTTTCCACAAGGACGGTCACATGAAAATGAGTTGATGAAGAACCGTGGAGGGGGAAACGTTGGGATCTTTTATAGTACTCTCTAACAGATCCTCAAAGTTCTCCATTTTCTCCGTCAGCCTTCACGTTGTTAGAAAATGTTATATGTGCCCGAACAACCGTCATCAATCTTCATGGACGTGTGCAGCATGGATCACGCTTTAGGCCCAATTCCCATCCAGTCCCGACTCCCTCTCACTCCGTGACGGGGTAAACACTGTCACAGCTCAATGAAGCACCCTTCTTCAAGGTGTACATACATACATATATATATAAATACATATATATAACAGCGGAAAGTTTCGGGACAAACTATCCTGTCTGACTGTGACCAACCTAAGGCTGTGGGGGAAAATAAAACTCCCAAGCATCTTTGGTGGCATTTCTTTTGTTTTGTAAACATCTTCTCTGACCGGAGTGATGAAGACCGAGCCAGTGGGAGGCTGTAGGGCCGGACTGGAATTGGGCCTAAAAGTCGAGACCAATGCAAGCAGCTCTGTGAAGCCTATAGCCGCAGCATCGCTACGAGCTAAATGCTGAAGTGAGCACGCTCACAACGACAACGCTGATGTAAAGCAGGTATAATGTTCGCCTTCTTACTTCAGCATGTTAACATCTGCTAATGAGCATTAAACAATGCAGAGCTGAGGTTACGGGGAATGTTGTTATTTTTGCAGGTTTTGGGACATAAATCAAAGTATCGTACAAATAAGAATAAAGTTGAATTACTTTAGTTACTTGATGAAATGCTCACTTAGCCAAATAGAAATCATTTCGTGGGAAAGCGAATGTCTGAAACAAATTTCACAGCAACTCATCCAACAGTTGTTGAGACATTTCACACAAACCCACACATGTGAACCTCGTGGTGGCGCTCGAGGAAAAGGTTCGGAGGATCACAACGGTCAGTGTGGTTCATCCTCTGGGGACCGTGCATGTCAGTACAAAATGTCTCGGCAGTCAATCCAGTAGTTGTTGAGATATCTTAGATTTTATAGTTTAGACCAGTGTGGTGTAAATAACCACCAGTGTTTGTGGCACAAACTGAGGCTCGTTCTGGTCGTCTGACATCGCTTCCCTTCTGGTCTCCGAGGCGACGAGCCAAAGTTTGTCTCAACATGATCCGACATCGTCAGAGTCCCACAGGAAACAATCAGAGCGAGACTCTGTAAACACGTTGTTTCCTGTCGAGCAGCCTGAAGACGAGGATGAAGGCCGACTTTTATTTCACTCCCCTCATCTTCATAAATCAAACTGTGTTGACTCATTATTCCTATTTAATTATCTCAACAGGAGAAAACAGTTTTCTGAAGAAAGAGTCACTTCCTGTGGTCGTTTGTATATTTCTTGGCTCAGGATGCTGATTGGTGACCTGGAGTCCACAGACTCGCATCTCATGATCTACTTTGCCATGAGATTACCTGATCGCATTCCTGCTCTCCAGAGGATGATCCCTCTAGATTTGAATGACCACATGACTTTTCCTCTAGCGCCACCCTCAGGACAAACATTACATTTTTAGAACAGCTAAATCATCAGGATGTTTGTTCATTGTCTGTAATGAGCACTATATATATATATATATATATATATATATATATATATATATATATATATATATATATATATATATATATATAACAAAGTGGTAGAAATGAGTAATATTCAACCAAAAAAAAGAATGTACTTATTTATTTTATTTACCTTCAAAATATAAAATTTGCAACTACAACTATATTTAATCAACAAAATTAGACTTTTATACAACAGAGTTATGTTTATGTTTAGGAAAGGTGCTGATTTATCCACTCAGATATATAATTTACATCATAATAAATACGTGATTTACATCTCCAGTAATAGGTGTCCAAGAATATCTTCTCGTGACGGATTCAAACAAAAAATCCCTGATTTTTGCTCCCATGACCAGGATGTGTTTATATAAACGAGGATGCTGGGTAATGTAGTGCAGATAATCATTCATTGCAACAACTAACCTGATTCTCATGTATTACTGCTTGACAGATCATGTATGCTACTGCCCACTGACATGGTTTCTAAGCTAATTGTCTCCAATATTTGCTCTCCAAATACACATGTTTAGATCAATTAAAGGCAATTAAAACCATTTTTAGTAAGCTGTTTTTAGACCTCAGTATTTCTAAAACCCTGCATACGACCAGTGTCAACATATAAATCAAGAGTTTTACTGATCAGCCTTCGTAGTAAATATGACTTGAGTCAGCTGTTAAGTGGATCAGTTCAGGATCAGAAGCCTGAGACAGTCTGAGACCTCCAGGAGGAGGCGATGACGATATCTTCACCCTTTGATGATGAGGGAGGAGATCTGCTGTGGCAGCGTGTAGATCATGAGGCCGAGGAAGAGCGTGAGCATGGCGAGGATGAACAGAGCGATGATGAACTTCTTGAACTTCTTCCAGATGAGGAAGATGAAGGTCTTCATCGGGTTGATGAACCAGGTGAAGCTGGTGGAGGGACGACTAGAGGGAGGACAGGAGACGGTTTGTCAGACAAACAAATCCTGAGAAAGTAAACTTTGAGACCTTTCTCTGTCTCAGCAACACTCTTGAGATCTTACAACTAACAACTGACTGTTAGCTGTGTTAATATCTAATATTAGCAAAAGAAAATACAGAATATGAATAGCTTTCATCCATCCACACGACGGTCGCCACATTTCCAAACGAGGCGGAGGGAGAAGCGAAAAACGTCAAGAGCCTTCGGAGACACTTAGGAGAGGAAGTGTTTACCATTTCAGACCATTGGCAGAGCTTGTAATGTGGCATCTGTGTTACAGAGCATCTTTGCCTTTACTTAAGTATACAATCTGAGCACTTCTTCCTCCACTGCAAACACGTCTTTTGTGTCTGCTCGCTAGCTCAGAGAGCTTTTCTTCCCCCTCTTCAGTATCTCTGTTGACTGAAAAGATGTAAAATCCTGAGAATAAAACACCAGAAGGGAGTAAACAGCAGAGAAAGAAGACGCTTGGAGAGCTTGCATGTTCCCAGCTCGTTAGCGTGATAGCGGTTAGCTGACCAGCTACAGCAGTTTATCAACTACTGCAGCAGTCACTACGTCACCAAGAACCACATATTTCACAAAGACGCTTTCCCTCTTTCTGGCGTGAAAAAAATGCAAGATCCCATCCTTTAACAGTGTGTGTAAGTGTGTGTGTGTGCGTGTGTGTGTGTGTGTGTGTGTGTCGTACTTTGGTTTGTCCAGAGGCTCTGGCTCCTTGCGTGCCCGACCCACAGGGTTGGCCTCCGCCTGCTCTAATGCCACCAGCTGCAGCTCCACCTCCACCTTCCCCTTCACACACACACACACACACACACACACACACACACACACACACACACACACACACACACACACACACACACACACACACACAAGAAGACAAACAGGGCTTTAAATTAGAGTTAATATTTAACGTCAGTGCTGTAATAGAAGCCTTTCGACAATGACCAGGACAAACAAATAGAACAACCCTCACCTGAACTCTAATGTCTCACATGTTGAGTTCAGTAAAATGTACATTTCTAAAGCATTAAGTAAGTCAAGACTCAGTTCATTCCCATTCCGCGGGGACTTTAAAAGCTAATTTATAGTTGCTGTGTCTTGGCTTTGTCGTGCAGCATTAGCGTAATTATTATATATTGTGTATTTTTTGTACCATTAGCTGGAAAGTGGTGCCGCTGCTGTCAGTGTACTCGATGTCCTCCTTTTTCATGTCACTCCTCTTGTCTTTTGTCTTCTTCTTTCCCTTCTTCTTGGCCTCCTCCTTCTCCTTCTCCTCCCTCTCGAACTCCTCTGCCGTCTTCATGCGGGTCAGCGGCCACCAGCCCTTCGTCTTCTTGGCGCGAAAGATGGATAACCGAGGGCTGGCCCGTTCCTTCGCCATCTGAATCGTGCAATTACTGGGTGACTTCGCCGCTCGCACCATGTCGTTGAGACGCAGATCTAGGGAGCCTGAGGAGGAAGAGGACGTTAGTATCATCAACAGTTGCTCTGTAATGTAGAGAGGATACACTGGTGAAGCTGTTGTGTCCCATAATGCACCATGAATCTTGCATAAAAATGCGACATGAAACATAACGCAGGTCCATGTTAAGGCCACTCTGAAATGTTCAATTTAAAATGTTTTGATTTTATTTCTCCATGTTTGGAGATATGGAGATCTAAGATTTCTGGAGTGAAGTGCCCTTAGAGCGCTCAACGCCCCTACAAATTAAAGGAGCAATGTGTAGGATTCAGTAGCATTGAGCACACATGCAAATAGACACAGAAGCAAATTAAGAAAACATCTTCGCCAATTTGACAACACATGTGCAGCATTTACAAAATTGGAGATTGCGCTGAATTTATCAAGACATAAACACGGAGGAAGTGTTTACTTATCAGAAGTCTGTTCCAGTAAAGGTAAATATGTGAAATATTTGAGAATTTGTACTCTAACCCAGGAAGTCGTTGGCAGAGATGCGGTCGTAGTCCCAGACCTGCAGCGTCAGAACAGCCGGCTGTCGAAACTCTGACTCCTCCAGAGAGAAAAAGGACTCCTTCTTCTTAAACACCAACTCTTTCTACGGGACGAGAGCAGCAGAGTCACGCTCACTAACAACCAGACTGACGGTTAGCGTCCTCCTAGTGTTCATTACAGCCAAATTATGAACACTTATCTATTCTAAAAGTGTCGAGTTTTGTCTTGAGGAAAGATCCGGCGGTCATTCAAATCTAAAAGGTTCATCCTCTGGAGAGCAGGGGTGTGATCAGGAAAGGCGACTCTTGCGGTTGCAAAAAGAAGATTGTATGGAAGTCTATGAGAAAATGACTCTACTTCTCTCTTGATTTATTACCTCAGTAAACATTGTAAACATGAGTTTATATCTCAATCTCTCGTTCCAAGTCTTCTTCAATACAGCGTGATGTTCATTGAGTAGATTATGGTCCATTTAGAGTCAAACAGACCATAAAGCAGAGTATGGTTTAGGGCGGGGCTTACTGTGATCGACAGGTCACTCACAGCGTTGTCCGGTCTGTGCGTGCTCCGTGTTTTTGTCTTACACCTTTAACCCTTTCACAGTTTGTTCTCAGTAGTAAAAGTTGATTGGAACATTTTGGTCGCCTAAGAATGTTTAATTCAGCGTTTGGTTGTAATTGGCTCCACCCTCTCGTTTCACTTCTGGTTGCAAAATTCCAAGATGGCGGCTTCAAAATGGCAGACAACAAACCAATGGGTTACGTCGCGGTGAAAACAGCCACTTCTTATCTATTTGACAATGTTCCTGATGTGGGACTAACAAAGGTTAATCTTATCCTATCCAGTCTTTCGGTGTCACCAGGTGTATATGTGTGTGTACCTCAGTCGGAAGGTAGTCGAAGCGGAACACAAATCTCCAGTTGAAGTTTCCTTCTCCGGTCAGAGAGTTGAAGTGGACGTCAGTCTCCTGTTTTTCTCCTTCCAGTCCCTTTATCCATCTGCAGAGATCAGAACAGAACCAAACACAGGATGGAGCTGCTAACGTGAGCCTGAAGTTATATCATCCGGGACCAACTCCAACACTGAAACTACTGCACAGTCGCCATTGACGGGGTATTTTATGACGCAACCTGTAACCTCACAAGAGTAACTGCTCCATGGCCGTTAAAGTAACACTTGGTTATTACAGTAGATAGTAAGTTCACACCGGAGCAACTACAGAGTGACGCCATCTCCTCAGATTCTTTTATTTTGATCTTTCTTAGAGTCTTGAAGAGATAAAACTATCCAGTATTTCAAGATTTGAGAGCAGTCACAGATAAATAAACACAATTTGGTGTAAAAAGTTTCTTCTTCTCTTCTGTTTTGTTCCCCGTTAATAATTTTACAACCCTCGTGATTAATCTCGTGAATCGAACCCTTTCATGTAGATGTCAGTGCTCGGGATTCCGGTGAACGGGTTGACATCGTCCAGAAACACGTCCTCGGTGTTCCAGATGATCACTCGCAGCTCGTACCTGTCGTCATGGAAACAACAACAACAACGTTTACATCTGTTTCATGTCTACGGGTTATTTATTGCAACTCCTTCTCTACTCTATTCTACTGTACTCAAAAGATTAGTTTCCACTATTGCACTCTATTCTATTGGACTCTACTGTACTCAAAAGATTATATTCCACTCTACTGTACTCTATAGATTCTATTATTCTCTACTGTACTATATAGATTATATTATTCTCTACTGTACTCGATAGATTCTATTATTCTCTACTGTACTCGATAGATTCTATTATTCTCTACTGTACTATATAGATTTTATTATTCTCTACTGTACTCGATAGATTATATTATTCTCTACTGTACTATATAGATTTTATTATTCTCTACTGTACTCGATAGATTCTATTATTCTCACTGTACTATATAGATTTTATTATTCTCTACTGTACTCGATAGATTTTATTATTCTCTACTGTACTCGATAGATTCTATTATTCTCTACTGTACTATATAGATTTTATTATTCTCTACTGTACTCGATAGATTATATTATTCTCTACTGTACTCGATAGATTCTATTATTCTCTACTGTACTATATAGATTTTATTATTCTCTACTGTACTCGATAGATTATATTATTCTCTACTGTACTATATAGATTACATTATTCTCTACTGTACTCTATAGATTATATTATTCTCTACTGTACTATATAGATTTTATTATTCTCTACTGTACTATATAGATTACATTATTCTCTACTGTACTCTATAGATTCTATTATTCTCTACTGTACTATATAGATTTTATTATTCTCTACTGTACTCGATAGATTCTATTATTCTCTACTGTACTATATAGATTTTATTATTCTCTACTGTACTATATAGATTACATTATTCTCTACTGTACTCTATAGATTATATTATTCTCTACTGTACTATATAGATTTTATTATTCTCTACTGTGCTATATAGATTACATTATTCTCTACTGTACTCTATAGATTATATTATTCTCTACTGTACTATATAGATTTTATTATTCTCTACTGTACTATATAGATTACATTATTCTCTACTGTACTCTATAGATTCTATTATTCTCTACTGTACTCGATAGATTCTATTGGACCACTGTTGGTGTGTGACCTACTGTTCAGGTAGGCGGGGCTTGATGTCAACAGGAGGCGGAGCCGGGATATCAGTTGGAAACATGTCAATCCACATATGAAGGTAACCCTGGAACACACACACATTGCTGATGACGTGTAGTAAACCAGTAGACGTACAACAACAGCAGCAACATAACAATTCATTTTTCTTTCTTTTCCATGCAGATTACCATCTATTTTACATTTCTTTATCTATCACATGAATATGAAACAATGCAAAGGACAGTTTCATTTTTAACCGAATTTTTATTGACTGTTCAAAACACAGTGCAGCTGTTTCAAACGCTTTTTATGTAACAGTAACCTACTGTACCACCCTGTGTCAAGTACTTAAACTCACTGAGCTGTCTGTCCGCATAGTGGTGCTGCAGTGTGTGTTCTGGTAGTTGCATAAGCGGTTAGACGCCACAAAAAACAATAAAAGTGAGCAAACTACCAACCGTCGATGTACGCAACCAACGGGCTGTAAAGCAGCATTTGCATGTAAATGATTCTGTCCCGAGCTTTTTGATTCACTGAAAGCGGTTCCACCGTACCTGTGGCAGTCCAGGTTTGTCCTGGCTCAACAGGGACCGGATCTCCACGTGCTCTGGGACCAGAGGAAGGGCTCCGGTGATGAACTCGTTCATCTCCCCCCAGCGCCACAGCACGCTCAGGGCTGAGTGCTCCTCCTTCTCTACCTCCTCCTCGGGAGACCGCTGGTTCTTCTTCAACAGACCTGACAACAACAACAACAACACTCTGGTATGATACAATACTGTTACTGCTGCTGATGCAACTGGAGGTTGCAGAGTATGACGGAAGCCCTAGTAGTACTAGTACTGTGTCAGTAGTCGAAGTAGCCACAATAAAGCCTAAGTAGTGGTAGCAATACTAGCAGTGGTCATGATCTACAGACGGACAATGAGACAATGATGGACTTCCACTTATTTTCATATAAGGACACCTCATAATACAGGTATAATCTCCTACCTATGACTCGTCTAGTTCTGTCTGTCTGTCTGTCTGTCTGTCTGTCTGTGTTAGCTACCTTCTGGTACTGCGTCTGGTGGGATCTTGAAGATTTTGTTGAGGACTTTGACCTCAGACAGCCTGTACTCTGGAGACGGGATGCCGTTGGTCTTGCAGAGTTCAGCCAAAATGGCCGACGGATTCTTCACATCGCGCCATATATTGTAACCCTCACTGTAGAGAGACAGTCAAGTAGAGGGACACACAAATAGACATTTAAAGAAACAGGTACTCCAAATCTACTGACAAAGTATTGAACACATACAGCAGTTCCTGTATTCATATTTCATAATTATACCATTGATGTGTCATAGTGGTACTAATCTTTTGGTTTTTAATCTACTGGTACTATCTTGTCGCGGTCCTAGTTCTAACAGCTCACATTTTTTATACTAATGTCTCATGATTCCAGTAGCAATATGTCATAGTTATTAATATGTCATAGTTTGGGTACTTACATGTCATATGTTGGACCTAAAATGTCCTCGTATTGGTTGTATGGTTTCATAGTTCTTGTTCTAACATGTCATACTGTTTGAGCTCTAGTTCTCACATGTTTTAGTTCTGGTACTAGAGTCACAGTTTTGGTAGTAACATGTTATGTTATGTGGCAGAGGTAGTGTCAGGGTAGGAAATTCACATATTTTTTGGGGGCAATTTTTGCCCCCACTCACTGAAATCCAGTGGCATTTTCAAAAAATTTGGGGCATTTTTTGAAACTTGTGAAATAACATTTAACCTTTGTTCAAAATAATACATATACTTATTTAGGCTTACAATATATGAGCAATTGTCATCAAATGGCAATAATAAGACTATTAGGCAGTAGCCTACAGATTCAAAGTGTTTTCTTAGATGTATTTAACAAAAAACAAACAAATCAGACAATCACATTCAATTGTATTCTTATTTCTTTGTGGTTATTTATTGTTATTATTAAATGTTTTAAACAACTATTAACAATTATTAAGTCAACGATGCCTTGCTTACATATAGTGTCCTAGAACGTGTTCTAGTGACTTGTTCTAACACGTTGTAGTTCCGAGACTTTCGTGTTGCAGTTGTGATACTAACGTGTCGTAGTAGAGAGCCAGACCGCAGGCGGCTCTGTGGCGGCTGTAGAATCGGTTCTCCAGGTCGACCCGCGTCTCGCCGATGACGTCATCGGCCCCAATGAGATCGTGGTCCATCACCGTGACAACCAACTCTGTCTCCAGCGGGAAGGACACCGTGAATTCAAACACCCTGAAAGACAATGTGAGACACGCAGACAGTTGGACAGACAGACAGAGAGTGTTGAACAGGTACAGGTAGCTAGACGGGTACTGACTCTCCGAACGTCGGGTTGAGCTGTTTGGGGATGTAGCGATCGACGGTGTCCATACACTGCTGTCCGGCTCGGACCACCAGATACGGGTCGGCTTTACCGTTCGGGTCTGTGGGAGCCAGAGTGGTGGCCTGCAGGACACAAACAGAGACAGTAGAAGACACAGTAGAATACAAACACTGTAACAACTTTGTTTAAGCCCAGTTAGCCCATAATGCAGCTGTCGGCAGAGACATTGTGAAAGGCAGAATATTAATTTGGTTGTTTCCGTCATGAAAAAGGTTGATTTTTTGCAACCAAGTCTCACATGTCAGAAGTCTGATCAACGTTGAAGGCCTTGGATGTAACAACCGTTCAAATGTAATCAGTGTAAAGGAGATTTTATAAAATGTTTGGACGGGTTCAAGTGAGTGAGACAAAGACAGTCTGTGGCTGGAAACAGAGAGACAAGTACCTTGACGACGTAGACTCTGACCAAGACTTTGAACGGTGAGTTTTTGGGGATTCCCATGGTGATCTGACAAGTGGTGTCTTCTTCATCTCCTGGATCAATCGGATAAACCAGGAAGGAGCCCTAGAGATGGAGAGTATGGAGTAATGAACACTTCACATCAGAGCTACAAGCAGACAGCTTCCCATCCACAGTACCTTGTATTTTCCCATCAGCCTCTCCTCCTCATCCTCATCCTCATCCTCATCCTTCAAGTTTGCTCTGCCTTTGTACAGCGGGAAGGTCTGCAGCCTGTCCTGAAACTGACTGAACTCGGACTCCAGGTCGCCTCCATACAGCTGAACATACGAACACACACACAGAGGCAGAAACTTAAAATAATGTAACGTTCGTTCAAATCTGTTCTTTCAACAAACCTTGAAGCACTCTTCCTTCCAAAAAAGGGTTCTTTGGATAAAACGGGTTCTTATTGGACCCCTTAGTCTTACAAAGATAATTTCTTCCAAAAAAAAAAGGGTTCTTCAGAAGCAAACGGTTCTTGGTAGAACCTCCTTCAGGAAGAATCTCTTTGGAAACTCTTATTTCTAAGGCCCCGAGCACACCGAGACACATCGCAACAGGCGCGGCCGCTTCAAAAACTCCCCTATGGCAAAGCGAGTCTGTGGAGCGGGGGTGCGTACGGTTGATCAAATGTAAATAATGCGGAAAAATATATTCAATACGGACATCGAGCTCTTGCTGTTGCTCTGCTGTTGGAGGAGTGAGAACATTATATAGTTCATCGCACTTAAAGATCGTTAATATCAATGTCCGTTCTTTCCAAATCAAAACGGCATCAAAACAGGAAGTCAGCTGTAAAGTGGTAAAGCTGACAGACTGTAAGCTGTCAATCACAGTGACCTCTCACCTTTAGTGTGGCAATGTTCTTGCGTTTGGGAGGCTTAACCTCCACCACCACCATTTCCTCCTCCTCCTCATCTTCAATATTCGCCATGGTCAGATTAGCCCCATCTGAACAAATAAATAAAACACAACTGTTAACATTGTTTTTCACATATTTCTATGTTCATTTTGTAGTATGTCTGTTTTATGGTTCATATATATTTGCTTTGGTTCTCTCCTCGTGTTTTACCATCTAAAATCTGGTGGAGAGCATTCCCAGAAAAGTGACGGCTCTTAAGGCGGCAGAAGATGCCTTTGGTTTTGGAGTTGCATGTTCAATGATCACATACCAGACACACTACATGGCGACATAGTGTACTTATGTAATTTGAACACTGATTCTAATTATCTGCCCTCAGACTGACATGAGAAGAATGTAAATGATCACCTGAGAGCTTAGACTTTTATAAAGACTGTACGTGGTTCCTATTCACTTCAGTACAGCCATAGTGTTATGATTTATCACAGCAGCATCTAGTGGACATTAGAGGAACTGCAGCTGAACGCACTTCAACTCTGAGACTTATATCAGCTGTGTGTTGTTGCTCGAAAATAATTCAAATAATAAATAATTTCATATTTTTACTAAATAGAGAAATTTGGCAAAATGGGACTGAAATATTAAAGTAGGAGTTGTAACTGTACCGGTCTCAGCTTGTTCCTCCTTCTCCTCGTCCTCAGCAGCCTGCAGACAGCCAACACATCAGACACGGTGATTAAAGAACTGATTTGATCTCTTTTTAGAAAACTGTAAAGAAGTTCAGTTTTAACATTTAGTTTGTTCTTCAACTTTTCATTATTCTGTCTTGTTTCACATACTAATTGTTGGGAAAGTCCTGAAACAAGTAATATGCAATTTTCTTGTAATCATGAAACTATGAGATAAAGATCTCATAACTACGAGAAAACATCTCCATATTCTTTTTCTTCTTTGTTCTTTTGCGGATACTGACCTGAGATCAAATTGATTTATCTCATCAAATTCGCTGATTTCTTTAATCTAATTTATCTTCAGACTTTTTGCACATTGGAAGTAGGTAGTTCTTTATGCTACATGCATTTTACCTCATTCATAAAGCTGCCTCTCTAATTTATCCTCTATGTATTCCTGCATTAATGTTTTTAACACATTTATTCAGACAGACAGGTAAATAAGTGTGTCACCTGTCTCTCTATCTCCTCCACTGAAGCGTAGTATTTCGACCACCAATCCAACTCCTCCTTCTCTGGTGTCTCCTCCTCCAGCTCCCCCACCTCAATCTTCTCAATCAGCTTCTTCAGAGGACCCTGAGAGGGTTTGAGTGTAAACATCAACTCATTCTTTAATCCTTTATGGTTGAATCTGGTTGAATCTCTTTTTTTCACCGAGAAGATTAATATACGTACATTAACCAGCTTGATGGGGTTGAAGGGAATCTTTGACTGTTTAATTGGCAGGCCGCTGAGTCCGATATTCTTCACTGACATCAGAGGGTTAGGCTTCTTCGTAAGCTTCTTCGTATTCTGCCTCACTGGAGAGACACAGAGAAATCTGTCCATTAAAACTTTGGGAGGGAAGTCAACTACGAATCCTGGCATGGTTGTGAGAAACATCACAGAGCTTCTCAGTTATGTGACTGACGGCGTTATGAAGTGACAGATTGATCTTTGTAGGACACATTGGAGGTTTTCAAAACAATTCACATGTGGATTTGGCTCAGTGGTCGTCCTTCAATCAGACAATTAAAATAACCCCAATTAGCCCCCGCAGGCTGTTTCTGCAGTTTGTGAAAGTGTCTGAATGATTATACAGCTCTGATGCCTCTGCCATCAGTGTATGAATGGGTGTGAATGGGTGAATGATGATATGCAGTGTTAAAGTCCTTTAAAAGGCTCTATACAAGTACAGTGCATTCACCATTTTACCACTATTATCATGAATACCATCACAGCTCTTACCTTTTGTTTTTGGTTCATCATCTTCCTCTTCTTGCTCCCCCCCGAGCTTGCGCGGGGCGTAGTCTATGAGGCTCTGGACCACGTGGGTCCCGACCAGAGCGAGCCGACCGAATGCCCGATGCTCCACCACAAACAGCGTCAGAGGAGGGTGGAGGTAGGCCTGCTCTGGCAGCTCCTGATTGGACCGAACACAGGAAGATGAAACAGAAAAGCGAATATATGCATGCAATGGATATTCACCAGGTGTGTCCTTCAATTGAGTTAAAGGTATTTCTTTCAGCCAAATCTGTGGACTTCAGCGGCCATAACTAGAAACTGACCACGTTGATATAGCGGGCCAGCTCTTTGAAGTTGGAGTGAGCCTTGTAGCTCTCGATCTCTTCAGACTCCAGCTGTTCTCCTGCACACTCCACCCTCACCAGGGGGCGCTCCACCTCAAACAGCTGCACCCGCTTCAGCTCCCGCAGACCCCAGAACAGCACCTGAACAAACACACAGGTAGGACCCAGTTACTTCACAAGCCCAACAGCCTGATGTCCCGAGCATGCATGTCACACAGAGTGAGTGTGTGTGTGTGTGTGTGTGTGTGTGTGTGTGTGTGTGTGTGTGTGTGTGTGTGTGTGTGTGTGTGTGTGTGTGTGTGTGTGTGTGTGTGTGTGTGTTTTACCCATGTTGTGGGGAGATTAATCAGTTTACAAAGTCGCATTGTGGGGACTCGCCAGCCTTTTGGGAACAAAATGCAAGCTGTGTCCCCAATTTGGAATACCTGATTTGTTTGTCAGTGGTTAATGTTCGGGTAAAGTCTCCAGGAAATGAATGCAAGTCTATGTAATGTCCTCAAAAGTGCCCTAAATAAATGTCACATATATATATATATATATATATATGTGTGTGTTTGTGACCTCGATCCTGAAGGTCTTTAGAACAGGTCGGACTCCTTCTGGGATGATGTAACATTTCTGCTCCTCCAGGTAGGTCAGCTCCTTAGGTTCCACACTGCTGGGGAGACAAGGCTGCAAGGAAAGGAAAGGGTTTTGTAGTTAACTATCTAGAATGAATTCATAAACACTGTTTTCTTTGTTATTACAACTCTTTTTGGTTTTGTCCATCATTTCTATCAGTAAACGTAACATCATACTCATCAAGTTAATAGCAGCCATTTGAGAAAACGGCGACATCACTAAAAATAAATCTGACAAGTCAAGAAATACGAGCAGTGAAGTGATGAGTGTGTTGGAAACAAACCAAGTTTATTCAGATTATTTAAATCGGAGCTTGAATGAGTTTTCAAGTCGGGTGGCATCTTGTTTTGGATGACGTAATGCAGTGTTTCCCATGACAATTTTGTGAGACTGTGTTGGATGTACCTCGGATCCTCTAAATTTTGTACACATTAAAGTGAAAGATATTGGGAGCATTTCAATTGCCTCTACACGGCTCTCAACATGGCGAAGGCGAGCCGGTAGCTCACAGCTAACAATGCTAACAGCGCTAACAGTACAAACTACAGAGCAAGGACAAACGCCATAATAACAACGTTATCACTGATAGAAATGATGGACAATGAAAAGGTACAAACAGAGAGACTTTGATTGATCGACAGGTGTCACCTCTCCAAACCCAGAGTAGTCCAGCTCGATGAGCTCGAAGGTGGCCAACAGCTCACCAGCCGGGGCCTTGCCCTTACTGATGTCATAGTAACGGAGGCGGGGCTTCTTGTAGTGCTGCTCCACAAACTTCAACTCCGGCTCGGCAAACGCCCGACCCAGAGGCTTCGGACTGCCCTGCACACACACACACACACACACACACACACACACACACACACACACACACACACACACACACACAAGCTGTGATGACATCACTGAAACAGCAGCAGAATGTGTGAGGGAGAAGAAGAAGCTCAGCGTCACCACTGCGTCGTGGTCGTAGATGTTGATGATGATGAGAGGCGGGTCTCGTTGGAGCTCCTCCCTCGTCCCCTCGAGCAGAACTCTGTCAAACAACAAACACTCACTCCAGGCTGGAGAGAGAGTCTCACTCATCACCTGAACACACACACACACGCACAAACACACACACACACACACACACACACACACACAGAATATGTATGAAAACAGTTGTTTAATATGTCTGTGGGCTTTGAGACTACAAATGTAAAACCTGCGTAAAAACTGGAGGTGTGGCGTTTGAAAGACACGGTTCCAGGCAATTGCATTATGGGAAATGTACGATCCAGGGGTATTCGTACCCATACTAGGCATTAAAAGTTATGATATCTCTATTTCTGCGCAACAGATCTTGACCATTTATAATATACATGGCAGAATCACTGGAGATATATAAAAAAAACTGATAAAAAACATCGTTCAAGGTACATTTTATTGTAAAATAGACAAATACTAGACATCGAAGACTCCTGACTGTTCGACAGCAATCGCAGTTTTATTTTGAAAAACTGATTAGTACTATTGATTTCTTAGAGCAGGCCGAGGCATGTGAATCGTAGGAATGTTTAAACCAATAGGACCTTTTAACCAGCGGGACGGTTGTACCTACCCTGGTGGTCTGGCACTGTGTCGAGAAGAGGACCTTGGCGAAAGGATCTGATAAGCCGTTGTCATCGGCAGCAATCAGGCCACGCCCCTGGTACATGTGACATCTGAGCTGGAAGTACCTGCTGTCTGCAGAGAGAGAGAGAGAGAGAGAGAGAGAGAGAAAGAGAGTAAAGGGCCGTCCACATCAACAACGATAACTACAACAATATTCTAATTATAAAAACAACAGCAGTGGCGACCGATATCCTTGGGATCACTTTCAGAGAGATTTGATGAATTATAGAAACACTGACAAACAATCAAAATCTATGAGAATTTAGGGGGCGTGATGTTCAACAAGGTAGACGACATTGTAAAGAAACTCGGCTCCTTATGATCAATAATCAATCAAAAATCTATGCTGAATTATCCACATATTGCAAGGGCGGCATAGTGGTGCTGTGCGTCATTCAGAACCATCATGGTGGGCGGATACTGTTGATTTCAACACTTTATTGCTGATAGAACATATGTTCCGAGACAATTTTACTAATCCACCCCTCTTGTGTGTCTCTGAGTGCTACAGTTCATGAACTAATTCACTTTTTTTTTCCGATTTTACAAACGAAAAAAGGAAAGTCCTTTATGGATGTTGTGTCTGTTGTTTCTGACCAAGAAACCAAAACTAAAGAAATGACGATTATTATAGCCTCCTTGTGATTATAATACAAATAGCTAGCATGTACACGTAGTTCATATAAATGTGTAAAAGTAGGCCGTACATGTCTTGTAACCGTAGATTTTTAACTTCTCTAGGGGACAGCTGGATTGTGACGCTTTGCGCCAGCGTTTACAGAACGTTAATCGCTTATCAGCGTGGATACTCGCATCTTTATCGTGAGAGAGGTCTTCCTCCAGCTGACCAGGACAGACTGCTTTTGAGTCCAGGTAAAGCTTCATGATCGACAAGTCAAATTAAAACTAATCTCTGGGCTTTTATTTTGAAGGGGAAACGTTTCTCCATGCATTCTGACAACAGACAGAATGAGTGACTCACCCTGGCAGGACAGAGTGACAGGAAGCTTCCTCTTCCCCGCGGTGACCAGCCTCCTCTGCCCCTCCTCCTCCTCTTCCTCATAGACCGGCAGAAACTCTTCCGGCAAGCACTTGGTGACCTCATTACTGTACTTGGCCAGACCGAGCCACAGGTAGACCTCAAGCTTCGCGAAGATCTCACTTGCGGAACCTCCTGGCGACTGGACATACAGACCGACAGAGTGACGTACGGACGGACAGACAGACAGACAGACAGAGAGACGTTTTCAGAGACAAAGCGGAGAACGTCATCGATGGTTTTAGAGATGGACGTCAACGTTAGGACCGGTACCTTCATGTAGAGGGTAGTGACTTTGCCGCAGTCCCGACCACTCTGCTCCTCCACCAATGAAAAGAGGATGGAGTAGGCGGGGATCCTGACGTAAGCCAACCGCTTGCTTCCACTCAGTAACCACAGAAACGCGTCTGGAATGGTGGTCTGGGGCTGGAGAGAGGGTGGGGCGTCAGACATACTGAACATACTGCAACCTGTGATGTCTTTGTGGTGAGCTATAGAGACCACTTCATGACCTCTGACCTCTTTCGCCAGTTGGCGGAGTTTCCTCAGGAGTTTCCTGCTATCCATCAACCGCTGTTTGACCATCCGCCTGGTGAGCTTCCGCCTGAAACTCACTGCCTGTCTGGCCAGAAAGACCTGGAGAGAGGCGGACATTAAGTCAGAAAGACAGACAGGAAGACAGTGAGACAGACAGGCAGGTACATGGAGGCAGGTGAGAGGAGACTCACCAAATTCTTCTTGATAAACTCCTTCCTGCATCTGTCCAGGTTGTTGGGACGAAACGGAGACCTCCTGACTGCGAAAACATTAAACTGTCTGCAGAGAGACAGACAGGAGGACGGAGAGAGAGACAAACAAGGCAAATCAAACCAAACCAAACCAAATCAAACATAATCTATTTTAATAAAAATGATTCAGTAGGAGGAGACTGACTTGAATGCGGCCACCAGCTCCAGCAGCACCTCCACCAAACGCTCCTTCACGTTACTCCTCGGCCTCCTCAAGAGACGTTCTACCTCATCAAGACCGAGCTCCTAAAAGAGGGGAAGGGGAGCAGAACAGAGGATGAAATGTGACCACATCTTTTTGAGGCATTGTGTGATAATAAAAAGTAAATCAAAGATCACTCGCCAGCCTGTCGGCCATCTTGTTGAGCCAGTTCGCCTGATAGAGACGAAAGTTGTGATCTTCAAACTGACTCCAGACAAACAGACAAGGCTTCTGTTTCTCAGAGGGAGGCTGGAGAGGAAGACACTGGAACGACCTGAGAGACAGACAGACAGGTAGAGAGAAACAGACAGTCGGGCAGACAGACAGCAAGTGGACAGAGTTTGTGGAGTAGTTACTGTAGATCTTACTCCACCAAGAATCGCCCCCCGTATCATTGTAAATGGTAAATGGACTACATTTATATGTAGTGGCAGTTCACACACATCGATGGCAGCGAGCTACCATGCAAGGTACTGGTCAACCTATTGGGGCCAATTGACCCTTCGCTAAGTCCTGCCCTCGAACACGGACTGGCCAATCACAGCGTAGCATCGTCCATTCAACTTGATGGCTGTGCTCCATAGACTCTCATGCAGATTTTGTTTTAGACTTCAGATTTGGGATTACCCAGAGGTAGCTAGATGATGGGGTTTGGGAGAAGGGTGTCTGTTATTTGATGGAAGGATTGTGTCGTAGATAATTTACATTTTTAGACGTTTATTAAGTCGTGTGCATGGGTAACAAGTACAAAGGTGTCAAAGACACACACAAATCATTGAGTTAACCTTGAATGGAGAGGGGACAGAACATACCTCTGTTCTTGTGATTTGGTGATACGAGAGTTGGGATACACCTTGTTTTATACATGAAAACACTGTATCATACATTTTTGGCGAGGTTTGTGCCCCCCATGCCCTAACCACATCACGGTTAGTGGTCGTAGGTGCAGTGGTTACATACCTGTCGTACTCGGTGGGCTGGGGTCTGGCGGGAGCAGACAAAGATCTGGACTCGGGTTCGGGACTCAGCACCACCTCTCTGTCCAGCTCGTCCTCTGACTCCAGCAGGCCCTGCACCTCCTCGGTTAGATCTTCCCTGCTCCTTCTCAGCTCCTCCCTGCTCCTCCTCAGTTCCTCCTTGCTCTGGCTCTTCTTGGATCTCTCAACCTCCACGGCCTTCCCATAATTCCCTGCCAGAAACAAAACAGCTGATGGAGCTCAACGGTTTGATGTTGGAAATGATCTGAACACCAGGTGGCCAAAAGGGTCCCAAAGCAGGTCCAATGCACTAACTAAAATTGTTTTTGGGGATTTTTTTTATCAGTTATCCCTCGTCCATCCCCCTAAAACTGAGCCAACCTCCAAATGAGCTCCAAATTGAGTCCCCCGGTACCGGAAAAGCATTCTTCATTCACACTCTCTCACAACTACAGTAAGTTTGTTTTTATATTCATTTACAAGTTTTGATTAAATCTCAACAATGTTGTGCTTGAATTTCAATTGCTGCTACAAATAATAATGCCTGCTTGCATTAATACGAGCTATTTTTGTATTAATGCAAGCATGATCCACTTCAAGAACTGTCCTCTTCTCTTCGAACACTTTTATTTATTTTTTTGTCTGTTTTGGGTTTTTTAACCACTTCAGGAGTGAAGCTGGGTGAATGTCCTGTTTGACTGTGTTTATGCCAAGTGAAAATCTGCAGCAGATCAGGTCAGTTTATACAAACTGGAAGTATAAGGATGTGCTCTGCACAATAATAAACCATATGTCAACTTTCAATACCGTCCAACCGAAAAGCAGTGAAACAGCCCTTTAACTGTGGAGAATAGCCGTTCCAGCTTTTGAAATTGTGAGAGTTTGCCACTTTCCTTAGTCTTGTGTTACAGTAAAAGTAATATCTTTAGGTGCACTGTTGGTCAAGTTGTTAAAGAAAATTACTTTTGGTTTTGGGAAATTGTGATGGATCAGTATTTTCTGACTTCATTTAATAATTGTCCAAGTACAGAAACCCAGGACATAGAATGCAATATTTACCTATGGAGAGTTCAAAGGTCAACGGTCTGGTTCCTACAGACGGGTCAATCATAGTGACTTCAAACAGAGACGCAAACAACAGAAAGTCCTCCCGTGGTCCCACGAAACCCTGAGGACGAAAAATAAGAAGAAAATCAGAGAGCTGCAGGACTTCTCTCTCTTTTCTACCTGGAACACCTCCTCTTATGGAACTCTGTCTTGTGGGGTGAAGTCTTGTTCTGCTTCCGCTTGTTTGTCTTGTGTTGTACATCCTTCCACTTGAGCAGGTAATAAGTAGTTTTAAAAGTCTATCTTGTCACTGCTATGCAGATGATATTCAATTATACGTTAGGGATGAGAGGTGAAAATGGAAAATGTTTGTTAAAAAAATAATGAGAGAGCTTTGATATACGGTAGTTGCCTTCAGTCCAAAATGGCGGAGGCGTAGCTGATGTTGCAATGGAACGACCGATTAGATTTCACCTCTTATCAATGTAAATTTCTTTGCCGGCGGCACTGACCTCAGGGAGTGGGTGGATCTCCTCAAGCTCCACGGTAACAGCCTCCGGTATCTCAACTCCAGCCTCCCCAGAATCGTCCACCAATGCGCTGCCAGATGCAGACACTACGGCAACAACAAGTAAACAAACCAATGAATGAACTACGAACACATATGAAGGTCTCCAACCAAGACGTCCAAAATATGCCTGTGGGGCGACTCATGTGAGTCTGTAATAATACGATTAACACTGACAGTGACTGTTTATGCTCAAAGGATTTCGTTACTCTGCACTTCTTTAGTAGCTGAAATATCAGACATCACCAACATTTGTACTGTACTGTAGCATCATTTCTTCATTTCAACATCCTGGCTTTGAGACAAATCATTTTAAAAGCAACTGCAGTTGGAATAAAACTCAAACATCTGGAAACTCTGTTCTGAGATCCTTCATCTGAGTCAATAAAGGAGATCTCCCCCTGTTTGTGCAAAGCTAAACTAAACATGTCCTTGTCTCTGTACTGGACCCTCTGAGAAGAAACTGATATCCATCCATGTCCTTGAACTAAAACATGAAACTGGTTCTCCTCTCTGTTTCACCAACGTTCTCAAACGACGACTAAAAACCACACCCCCTTTAAAGTCGTTCCTCCTGCTTCTCCTCAGTAGACTGACCTTCGTTATTCTTCCCATTCTTGCTGCTGCTCTTCTTCGTCTTCAGTCCCAGCTTCCCCAGCGCTCCCTTCATCTTCAAAGACACACAATAAAGAGTCGCATAAGAGTCAGTGAGGTCAGGATTCTATGAGGTGATGTGCTGAAATCAGGTGGGTATTATTAAGGTCACATAAATAATGCGACAGGAAAATAGCTGCTGATAAATAGCTGGTTAAAAGACTGCGTTAACATACAATAAGTAGGACGTACCATTCCTAAGCTTGTTTCTGGGGCGACTGCATCAGGCGAGGTGTAGACTTCTACAGAGAGAGCGAGAAGGATCCGACCGCGGTAGAAGATTCCTTCACCCAGACCCTGGTTCAAGGACTGGAGAAGAGTGAGGGTTAGTCCAGTTCAGTCTGGATCAGTTTTGTTTCGTTTTTTTCGAATACTTTAGATATTCTATGAATAGGAGGTGGCTTGAAAAGGGCAGGTCTAAAACCATAGACTGTATAAAATACGGTTGAGGTCTCAGTGACGTCACCCATTACTTTCCGAAGAGCTGTTGTGAAGCTCAAAGTTGGTGGCTCCTGGCTGTCACGATCTTGGCAGTGACGACACAGCCAAACTCCGCCTTTGCTAAATGGGCAAAGAGATGGAACGGTTGGCCTGGTGACGCAGCAAAGGACACCACTAGCAGCTAGCACCCTCAATTATGCCTGACTTTAAGCCTTAATATAATATAACGGGTGCGTTATCTAAAAATTCATCCCTCTACAGTTGTCAAAGACAGGGATATTGGCTATAGAGACCAAAACAATTTTATACCAGGCTGTAAACGTGTTTATTTCTGTTATAAAGTTGGGTATTTTAACATGGGGGTCTATGGGGATTGAGTCCTTTTTGGATCCAGCCTCAAGAAGCCTTTCGAAGAACTGCTGTTTCTGGCAAATCCGCATTGACTTCATTTCTCAGTGCCATAGGTTGCCGCATGGTTACAACCAATGTTACGGGTGGAGAAAAAGCAAAAATTTTAGATTTGACGTATGGCTCAGCCCACACTGGTGCTGACTCCACAAAAGGCCTGTACGTGCCTTTTGTTTTTCCAGCCCACTTTGGATGAAGCCCCGCCCACTCCCATATGATGAAAGCCTCGTCGCAGCATCCATTGTGCAGTGATTGAATGGTACTCATTGCCTCGACGCGTTCTTGTGATTGGATGCAATGCGGAATTATAAGTGACAACCTTGTTCGGCTCCTTTTCCGTAAACAGTGTAACTTTACTATCACAGCACCCGCCTTTTCTGTGAACTTGAAGTTAAGCCATCTGCACATTACAAAATCTGGTGAATCAGTGTTATTGACTGATTATCTGACGAGGTATCCTCAGAAAGAAAGCAAACAAGGGAATTTTCCAAATTGTTGAATTATTGTTTTAAATGTTAGGTTTGATTTGTTCCTCTCTGGTTTACCTGGTGGACGTCTCCGAGGGTCGAGTTCTTCGGAGATCCGTACAGGTTCAGCCAACTTGGTCCAAAAGTGGGGTTAAACCCTGCAGACAGACAGATATTTTACTGTAAATTCTCAATGAAAAGCTGACGTTCATATAATGGAGTCTGGCTGGTCTCCATTAAAGGCTTATCACGCAAATTCAACATTACATAGACAATGTACACAACCATAATTTCATACCACTCAGCAAAAAACACTTTCTATTTTGACACCAACACTATTCTCACTTGCTGATTCCAGTTGATTAAACTTACTTTTGATCAAGTTGAATCTACTTCTAATTAAACTCATGCTTCCTTCAGACGTTCTACATTAAAAACCAAGAAAGGAAGGAATAACTGTACGCCCCTTGAAACACTGAAAGCCTTTTATAGTAAAGTGTTTAAGCAGGAAATGTTGCGTTCATTGAAAAATAACCTCAGCAAAATAGAAGGAACTGGAAATCTGAACAGTAGACAGCATCAAGAGCAAATAAATACAAGAGCAGATAAATTAAAGGAAGTCTATTTAAACCTGCTTATAAAACAGGGAAATTAGAAATGAAGGCCCGTCTCTGCCAGATGTCTCAGAGTTCCATTAAAGTAAAAATAGTTTGTGTATAAACTGCGGGTCGTACCGTTCCTGGTATGATCAGAAATCTGCTGCAGGTCCAGGAAGTGCGTTGCCAGGGCGATGTCTCCCATCATGGCGTCATCGAGGACCTGGACTCTGATTCGCTGAGCCAGAGGAGGAAACTGCTCGATGAAGGAGATTTCCTCGTTCCAAACTGGACAGTTGGTGGCGCTGGCAACCGAAGTCTCGCCCTGCAGACACAAACACGCAAACACACACTACGATTAGACAATATCTGATTTGGCGACTCCGAGTTGTAGATTAAAAAAAACATTTTGCGTTTTTGACCACAAAGTTCCAAGAACTTTGGAACCAAAGGAACTAAACTTGTAAGAAAAAATTCCATTTACGTATTTCGGTTTCGGTTTCCACAACATCTAAAGAATTGTGAAGAAGTTGAAAAAGTACCCTTTGTTGTTCGTACTTTTAATTGAAGTTGAATTCTGGATGTAGAATTTTTACTTATAATTAAGTATTTCTACACTGTGGTATTGCTACTTTTACTTCAGTAACGGATCTGAGTACTTCTTCCACCATTGCCAATCAGTGAAGTCCAGCCCTGCAAGCTCCAATCCCAACGTCCCACCCAGATTGTTTAGGTAGTCGACGTCGAAACATAGTGCAGGAACTAAATTTAGTTTCCAAGTTTCTCAAAAGTGTCTTGTTACTGGCTGCGACCCCCTGGGGAGAATAAATATAACAGCACATGTATATATACATGTCTGAGTACCTGTTGTCCAGCAAAGGTCACGCGTACGTAGGGATCAATGAAGATCGTCCGGTCAGTGGTCTTTGACATCTTGGCCATTAGCCCCGCCTCCATGGTGGGCAGACCCTCGGCCCTGTAGATCCGAACACGGAACCGAGCCCACGGACGCTCAGAAGCCATACCACGAGGAAGCATCAGGTTTCTGCAAGACAAACACAGCGTCAGAACCCAAAGCCAACCGCACCAGCTGTTTAACCTTAGATTCAATAGAATGTAATTTGTTAATAAATGCGATGGGGAGGTCAATAGTGGCCCTCACCTCATTTTTGTCAAGGCCCCAACTACAGTATGTTTATCTGGCTGTGCCAATTCGACACTGTTATTTGATGTGATAAAAGTAATGATGATTGATGAATGATTTGCATGTGCAGACATGATATTGACCTCCACCGCTATGCAGATGACACACAACTGTATGTCCCATTAAGGCCTGTCCTGTATTATAATTTTAAAGTAAATGTCCTGCAGCTGAATGACTCCAAATCAGAAATAGTCATCATTACCCTCTGTAGCTGCAGCACTAGCAGCATTCATTATCGCTCCTCTAGTCTTGGCACCTTTTCTAATGTATTTTAGTATTGTAGTATTATATATGTAGGCCTCTAACAATAGAGGCCTTAAACTTAGGTGTCATTTTTGATTTTGACTCGTCTTTTGATGTCTGCTTTGCCAAACTAAGACAGCTTACCGAGATCTGATCACTCCTGTCCTCTGATTCCTGTCTATATCTGTGATTTGCTTGATTGTTTTTGAAAGGTGCTAAAGGTGGTAAATAAATAAAGTTGTCATTATTATTATTATATGACGATGCATTGAAGATGTGTTGTTACTGACTTTTCAGTAACACCATCCTCCCTGGCTCCAGACAGGGAGGGCGGTGGCAGACTGGGCATGCCCAGAGCGTCTCCCTTCATCAGCACACTGAGGCTGGCCTTGACGTAACCCTTGATCCCTGACCTGGTGTCTGCCGGGTCGGTGAGAGGAGCCCACTTCAGGTAGAAGCGGTGATCTGGAGAAGTCGCAGAGAGGTCAGTGAGTACTGTGCAGCGTTTGGGTCAGTGCTGCAGTTTGAGCCGTTCTGGTACCTGGCTGGTTGTACACGGTGGAGATGTCAATCTTAAAGGTTCCAATGTGGGTCATCAGGAAGGCCAGAGCCCGCCTGTGGAACACCTGAGAGGAGGGGACATTTTGCAGGTGGTCACCAGGCCACAGCAGTAGAAACAGAAGAGAAAAAACAAAACAACCAAATAGTAGAACTGACCTTTATCTCTATGACTTTATCCAAGAGGATCTGTGGAACCTCCTGAAAGTCAAACTGGAAGTTCTGAAAGAGAAGAGGAGGTAACCCACAAACTGTACTTCAGAAGCTGTAGCTTTCAGTTATCATGCGAGTGAGAGTGAAGATACTGGAAACATGTGAAACTAGACGACCTTACGAATCCATTTGATCACTGTCCGGCTAGCTTGTCAGGAAGTTCGCAATTCATCCTAATTAACCAATTGATTAACTCAATATACAACAAAGTGCTAAACTGCATCTCAAATGAATCTTCAGCTTCAAAGCTTTCAGATGATCTATACCACGTCTATGTGACAGATACTATTATGTGACAGATACCTCTATCCCCCTATTAAAGTACTGTATATTACACTACCCTGTATTGTACTATGCTCTACTGTACTGTCACCTCTCTGCAGTACCTCGTTGTAAAAGGGGCAGTTGGTGGATTTCTGCGTCGCGGTGCGTTTTTTGTGATCCCCCACTCTGATGAAAACTGCAGGGTTGATGTTCACTCCAACCAGCTTCTGAGCCTCCAGGATGTTCACATTCAACTGCACACAAACGCACACACACACACACACACCTCAATGATGTGAGAAAAGCTTCATGGTTTCCTCTGAATGGCTGTGAGGTTTGTTTGCTAATCATCTCCCCTTGAAGAGCATCAGATGAGTTAGAACTGAGTGAATCCTCGCCACCCAACCCACATCAGAGGAACAGTGCCTGTGGACTGACAGAAGGGGGTCTCTAGAGGGTATTTAATTTAGGCTGCTGGAAAAGAGACTCCTGCTGATTGTTGAACTTCAGCTCGAGGAGACGCAATGCAGATTCTGTCCCAGTAGTGGAACAGTAATCAAGGATGCTCATGAGAGTTTGCACATCCAGCTTACATGTTTGGAGAGGGAGTATGGTCCTCAGGGTGTCTCGCGGGGGATGCTGCAGCTGAACCTCTGTGCTTTCCCTGGTAAACCTGTGTTTAAAGTCACAACGCTATGAATTTTGGGTAACCTAAATCTGCGAGTCCGTAAATTTGGAGATTGGGATTGGGCTTTACCGTGTCTATCTGCTGTTTGGTGCTGAGCAGGTACACTTACAGATTTGTCTCTTAACCCTTTTTAAAAAATCATTCTAACCCCATCATTCGAAGCATTGTAGATCAACATTTACCCCTGAGCCTCTGGGGGTTTTAAGAGGTTAATACCGCCGCCTGTTGCAGAAACGTGGCGAGAGTGAACCAACACAGTAAAGTTGTGGGTCAGAGAGCTAAACAATGAGCCGAAACTCACTTTAAAGCTCCAATAAGTCGAGGCGAGCTGCAGATTCATCTGATAATTTTCTGCAGGTTCATCCTCTCACATAAAGATAAATAAAGATTTAGGTTATAGTCACTTTAATTAAAGGGTTTCAGGGCATGCTGGAGGGATTACACATCACCTCAGGAGCCGTCCAGGAGTAGCTCGAGGATGTGGCCGGAGAACAAAAAAAGCCTCAAAAAAAGGAATAAAGGAACAAACTCACCTGGAAGCTCTGAACTCTGGGCATCTCTGCAGCAACACTTCTGTACATCGGCTTGGAACGGCTACAAACACACACACACACACACACACACACACGCACACACACACACACAAAAAAACATTGTTGACAACAGATCATGAGATGACAGAACTCAGGTAAACAGACAGACAGTAAAGTAACCAGACCTCAGCAGAGGAGTGAAGATGACGTCGAAAGCCTCCAAGTCCATAATGTCATCATCATCACCATCATCGTCATCATCATCTTCATCCCCGGTCCGGACCAGGCTCCGCCCAAGATGCCGAGCCTCTCTATCCAGCTGACCTGAGCGAGCGACAGTCAGCTGACTGACAGGAGAGGAAGAGAGAGAGAGAGAGAGAGTAGTTAATACAGTGTGTACGTTGTTCTGTCAGAAGTAGAGGGGTAGGAGGAATATTTGGTTCTAGGGGATGAGGATCACGATTGGATGTTCAGTCTCGAATCCCACTGATAGTTCTGCACGTCTAATATTTTGGCAGATCGTATCAGTATCCAGTAACGCTCCAGCTAAGAGGATGAACGTGCGAGTCGTGTCACTTCTCACCTTTCAGGGTCATTAAATCCGTCATTCCTGATGACGAGAGCTGATCTGAGGATGAAGGAAGAGAAAAGAATCATGTGTTCAGTCTGGAGGCCTCACACTCATTTTGTTTGTTTTTTTCTAGTTTCCCCTGCTTCCAATATTTGCGTTAAGTTAAGATGAACACGTCCTGCTGCCGCTTTCACAAAGACAGACTTTGACTACGGTAAACGGTAAACTTTTTGTCGAACACCTTTCTAGTTTTCCGACCACTCAAAGCACTTTTACACTACATGTCATTCATATTGATGGAAGGGGATACCATGTCCTACCATCAGGACTAATCATTCACACCTATTCATACACTGAAGGCACCGTCCTCGGAGCAATTTGGGGTGAAGTTTTCTTAACGAACATGGACTGGAGGAGCCGGGGATGGAACTGCCGAGATCTTCTGAATGGAAGAAGACTTTAAATGCTGCTAAATTGTAAACAAATATCGGCTAATATATATATTGATAACTCAGCAGCCAGGCTCAGGGTAGTTCTTTGGATAAATGAGAAGGACTGACAATATTAATAATGGGTTAATGTCTCGAAGAACTCGCTCAGCTACATTGTTAGCAAAGCACCAATTATGACAATTTCTGAGTTAGCCTGGCAGTAGGGTGGCTAACGAAGTCTTTATTTTGTCAAAACTGTCTAACTTCCATTTGACTGATCGAAAGGTCTCTGTGAAACCAGCGGATCTATCTCAGCACTGGACACACAGAAATCCTCTATACGACTCTGGAGAAGACAGGAAAGAAGACGATTTAAATGAACGTGGAGTTCTTCTTTAGTGTGCAAAGGATAACTAAAAAGTTCTGTTTCCCTCATTTAAACAACGACCAGAGAGTTGTTCTACATATATGTGGAAAAATATGTTTTCCGGTTCAGTTTGGACATGATGTCTTACTCATCATTGTCTTCGACTTTCAGGAAGTCAAGCCCCTCCCAGCTTCCTGCTGCTCCCTCAACTGGATGATATCGAATGTCCAACTCGATATAAATCTGCAGAGAGAGAAGAAGAACCCAGATCGATGTCAACCGACGACAAGTCTTAAACCTGCGCGTGTTTATTCGTGTGTGTCCTCACATCAGTCAGGGAGTGGTTGGCATCAGTGAGCGGTTCCCGCAGCAACAGCCTCCCCGCTGTAACGACATGCTGGAGGCTGACGACCAGCTTACCGAGCAGTCTACACACACACACACACACACACATTTTATGTTTGACAGACATGAAAACAATGTGTGTGTGTGTGTGTGTGTGTGTGTGTGTGTGTGTGTGTGTGTGTGTGTGTGTGTGTGTGTGTGTGTGTGTGTGTGTGTGTGTGTGTTACCTGTTGGAGAAGACTTTACTGCAGTTGTAAACACTGATGGACAAAACTTCATCTCTGATCACTTTACCATAGTGAGGCCACCGGAAATGCTGTGCACACACACACACACACACACACACACACACACACACACACACACACACGCGGGTTACCTTCGTTGTAGAATTGCTTTGTGTATGTCTTATGATAGCAAAGGGTCTCTGGTGTCTGATGTGAATGTCCTCATTGATATTTTTCTCCACCTTTGACTTCTCCCACATATTGTCTCATGTGAAGTAAATACACATTTCACTACAGTTTCTTGCTCAAAGACACTTCAGAGCCGGGGATTGAACCACCAACCCTGTGATTGACGGCCAACACATTGAGATACTGCCGCTATATATTAACGTCAATATCAGGCAACTTATGTTGACAACAAAGAAACACTAAGAAGAAGAAGGACGAGACCATTTCTGTCTTGACTGTGGATGTTTCCCATCACAACCATTAATCATCATGTGCTGCAGTAGGTTTAGTCACACACACACACACTCTCCTGGTCACACCTGAAGAACAAACACAAGCCTTACTCAGAGGCTGCACCGAGAAAAATAACTGAACCACGACGAACTAACTGCTGCGTTCACGTCAATCTGAGCTGCGGGCAGCGACTGTGTCAACAAACAGAGTGCCGATGTAGTAAAGTGTGGAAGCTTCTGTTCAACAAATGTGTTCTCCCTTTGTAAAATCACACGGTGTAATGAAATGTATTTTTTAAGAAAGTCTCCTGCTGACTTCTGTTCTGATTGAGAAATGTTTTATTTACATTTGTAGCTCTACTACAGTACCCATGAGCCTCAGCGGCTGTCGTTGTGTGGTTCACCGCATCGAGTCACGGATGGTACACCCATTGAAGTACACTGCGGCTCTATGGATGACGATTTTATGGTCGGTAGACCACTTTGGTTGAGGCTAAATTATCTCAACGACTATACAATGTATTGCTGTAAACTTTGGTTCACACATTCATTGTCACCTTCAGGACAAATCGTAACAAATTCCCTCCACTTTTCATCGACTGTAGTCTTGTTTAACAAGACTGTAAAGCTGTGTCCGAATCAAATAGCAACCTCCGGTGCCAAAAACTGCCGTTCCTCAAATGGCCGCTTAATTCTGGCTCTAAAAGCGAGTCAATCCCCATTGACCCCCATGTTAAAATGCCCAATATTAAAGCATAAATTACAGCCTGGTAGAAAAGATGGTTTTGGTCGCTAACTTTCCTGTTAATTACAACTGTACAGGAGGTGATTAACCAGGTCGTTAGCTGTTAGCCGTCTGATCCGCCTCGGCTCCACCAATAGAGTTCGGCCCAGTTCCACTATCCCCCCTGAGGCCTGAAACCCTGAACCCTCGGGGGCCTTAACTGACGTCACCTGGTAAATAGTTGAGCGTCAGAGGGTACAAGGGCTTGAAATGGTTAAAATACGAATGGGACACCACTTTGCAGCGACAGCTTGGCTTACTATGACAATGTCATAACATGTTATGCACAATTGTGGTTTTTATTTTTACATTTTTTACTCCCTGATTAGAAGCTCTTCCAGGCTCTTGCCTTACGAGACGAGAGGTAATTGTCAATTAATCTATTTATTGAATCAATCTGACATTGCAATCCATAGAGCCACTATAGTTGCTCTATATAAATCCTGCTAAAAACTGTTAATTCAAGAGGATGAGTTGCTTTGTTGTTGCGGGGCTCAGTAGAGTGCAGTAGAACAAAAATGAATCACATCTGTAGGTGTGTATGTGTTGAAGGAGCGGCTGTGTGTGTGTGTGTGTGTGTGTGTGTGTGTGTGTGTACTGTAGGAGTGGTACAGTTTCCTATCAGCTCCATTAAAATAGTTTCTATCTAAAGCAGACAAACACCTGCAGCTACCTGCTGTAACACACACACACACACACACAGGACAGATATGACGGAGGTCATGTGATCTGAAATCTCAGCTGCGTGTCATCCTCACAGCTGCTTCTCCCTGAACTGACCGTCTGTCGACGTCACTCTGACATCCCATTCCCTTCAACACCACCAAAGTCTCATTTTAGTGGACGTCAGAGGAAGTGCTGCTGGTTCTAATGATGACATCATCGCTCTGTGTTCTGATTGGCTCTGAACGTGTCCGCCTGTAGTGAAGTATGTTTACTGACCTCGTTGAAGATGGCCAAGTTCTCACACTGCAGGGCTTTGGTTTTATGGGTGAAACCTGGAGGACAGACAGACAGACAGACAGACAGACAGACAGACAGACAGACAGACAGACAGACAGACAGACAGACAGACAGACAGACAGACAGACAGACAGACAGGTAATATAGCAACAGCACTGATGTTAACTGGCTGGTGAATCTCACCCAAACATGGAGGCAGTGGTGGAAAAAAGTACTCAGATCTTTAACCTGAGTGAAAGTAGCATTACCATATTGTTTAAATGTTACAAGTAAAAGTCCTGCATTCAAAAATGTACTCAAGTAAAAGCTTAACCTTTAATAAGACATCATACATTCTAAGTTTGGTTTATGTTTTGCATTAATAAAGTAACTAGTAACTTGTATTTTTGCTGAACAACTGAGCAGGATAAAAAAAAAGCAGTGGAAATTAGTTACACGTTGACCAGCTACAACTGTAACATTTTACAGTACTCACTCATTGATGTATTCACTAATTTATATATCATTATAACAATCTGAAATGAGGAATTCTACCAAAAACTACTTACTTAATACTAATAGGCTTGAACTTGTTTTTTAAAGCAGGAGTTTTACTTAAAATGAAGGTTTTCAGTTTCAAAGCGGATCTGGTGGAAGTGCTCATATCGTGTACTGGGAAGCTTGTGAATACAGTTTTATCATCAAGTAACCAGTAAAAAGTACACTATTTGCCTCTGAAATGTCACGGAGTACAAGTATAAAGTAGCATTAAATGGAAATACTCAAGTACTAAAGTACAATACTTTAGTAAATGTACTCGGTTACTCTTAAAGCTGTCCAAAACAAGCCATGAAAACAAGTGTGCGAGTTCATATAAAGGAGAAGTTTTCTCCGCTTAGATACAAACAGACAGGTGAGTGTTTGTTACTGACCTCTGAAGCAGAGTTCAACCTTTCTGTCGTATCGTCCCGGCAGGTTGGAGATCTTCGTCAGATTCACACTGATGGACATGATGGTCCTGATGACTGTCTGTGCAAACCTGTCTACCCGTTCACCTGTCTACCCGTTCACCTGTCTACCTGTCTACCCGTTCACCCGTCTACCTGTCTACCTGTCTACCCGTTCACCTGTCTACCTGTCTACCTGTTCACCTGTCTACCTGTCTACCCGTTCACCTGTCTACCCGTTCACCTGTCTACCCGTTCACCTGTCTACCTGTCTACCCGTTCACCTGTCTACCTGTCTACCTGTCTACCCGTTCACCTGTCTACCTGTTCACCTGTCTACCTGTCTACCCGTTCACCTGTCTACCCGTTCACCCGTCTACCTGTCTACCTGTCTACCCGTTCACCTGTCTACCTGTTCACCTGTCTACCTGTCTACCCGTTCACCTGTCTACCTGTTCACCTGTCTACCTGTCTACCCGTTCACCTGTCTACCTGTTCACCTGTCTACATCGTGTCTCTCTGAAGTCGTCTCATCAGCTCTCTTTCTGTCTTCTTTCTTCAACGGTTGGAAACTAACTGCTGTGTGTGTTTTCTGTCCAACAGTGTGATGGGAGGAACGTGTGTGTGTGTGTGTGTGTGTGTGTGTGTGTGTGTGTGTGTGTGTGTGTGTGTGTGTGTGTGTGTGTGTGTGTGTGTGTGTGTGTGTGTGTGTGTGTGTCTGTGAGGGCAGGTCCTCTCTAATGTTTGAGAAAGCAAATAGAGCTGCTCAACTAGTTTCCTCCTTATAAAACACACACACGCACACACACACACACACACACACACATGCACACACGCACACACACACACACAGTATTCACAAAATGCGTAAAAAGAATACTTAAAAAGTAAAAATACTTGATTATAAGTCAAAGTACTGGATAAAAGTTACTCTTTTCTTCATGAAGTCTGGTGTTTGTTTTCATTGACGTCTGTTTCTCTGCTGGAAGAAAGAAGAAAACTACAAAAGGAAAGTAAAACAAACTGTTTACTTGTTCATTTTACTTCAAGTTTTCTACGCATCTACAATGTTGTAAACACTACTTACTGGAAAAGACCAGTCAGCTTGAATCACCTCCAGGACACACCAGAAATAAAAACTAATCTGACAGCCACAGTAAATATTGTTTTCTTTCCCAAAGTTGTTTTTATTGTTGTATTCTAACAGGTACATTCATACAGACATGATGTTACTGGTTACACTGGTTTAGTTATTCTGGTAAGTTAATAGCAGTTAGTTGAATAAGTGAGCTGGTGGTCACATAATGCCGTGGATCAATCAGTTTAACAAACGTTTTACAGAGTAAAGAGGTTAACAGATGTTTGATTACAGTGAGCAAGGCAGCACTGTGGAGCAAAGCATTGTGGGAGGGGTAGTTCTGTATGAAGACAAGCTAAGGCAGCACTTTCTCTTGTTTTTTCTCTGTGACAGCAGCTTTTGGAAATTTGGAAACATTTACTCCAAGTTTTGAAGCTTTTTGTTTTTATGGAAGATGATTTAATAACTACATATGGTATATATATATATATGTATATATATATATGTATGTATATATATATATGTATATACATATATATACATACATATATATATATATATATGTATGTATATATATATATATATATATATACATATATGGTTCAGCTTTGAGGGTGGGCTTAGGGAGTGCACGGTGGTGTTTTGGCTTTGTGGGTGCACGGTTTAGGATTTGGGTGCAGCTGTAGCTGGTTTAGGTGGTTCGAGGCCTCTCATCTTGAAATAAGAGACCAGCTGGTTGGGAACCTCAGCGAGGACAGACTTAGCCAGAGACGCCTGTGGAGCCTGGAGAGAGAGACAAAGAGAGACGGGATGTAAGAGCCTGTCAGCAGCCATCAAAGGACAAGTCTGAAAACAATCATAATTGAAACAATCATTCCTCGGCAACATTTCAATACTTATATGACATACTGTATATTCATATTCTTTATCTTTGGTCTATCTTTATGGTATTCTTTATTTATTTATATTATTTTTTCTTATTGTTAGAACCGCCAGACATTATGTTTTTGGTTAGGTTTGTTTGTTTGTCTGCAGGATTACAGATAAACTACTCGCCCAAGTTTCATGAAACGTAGTGGAAGAGTGTAGCGTGGGCCAAAGAAGAACTCATTCGATTTTGGAAGGGGATCTGGACAATTTGCGGACAACAAATCACTGAGTCACTGTCTCACGCACACACACACACACACGTACATCTTTGAACTGTCTGTACGGGACGAACTGGACGATGTGTCTGGCGACGGCCTCCCCCACTGTCGACTTCAGCACGCCGTCGTCTCCGTCCAGGAGCTCCATGGCCTTAAAGTCCGCCGGCCCCACCCCCACAATGATGATTGACAGCGGCAGCCGCGACGCCCGGACGATGGCGTCCCGGGTCTGATCGAGGTCGGTGATCTCACCGGCAGTGAGGATGAGGAGGACAAAGTATTGCTGCAGAGAGATACAGACATGGGTGAGTGTGTGTGTGTGTTTTTGGCTTAAATTGTATGTGTGTTTTGGTGTGAGTGTGTCCTTACAGAGGCGTCGTTGCTCAGCCCGGCGAAAGTGGAGATGTGATTGATGATGGGAGACAAGTTTGTGGGTTCAGAGAATCTCAGCTGAGGCATCGCCTCCGTGTAGGCCTCAATGATCCCCTCAATACCTGCGAGAGACAGACGGGAAGCGGTTTAACAGAGATGCATACTAAATACTAAATATTATTCTTATAAGCAAATAAAGTTGATAACGAGCTCCATCTGGACTGGCAACAATAGTAAAATGCTAGTTTCACATTAATACATCAGTACTAGAGTCATATTATAGAATAATATCTCAGGAGCCTTTGCAGAAAGAGTACTTTTAATTCAGAACTTTAGTAGCATTTAGAATGAGGATTCAGAGTACAGGACTGTGTGTATGTGTACCTTTGCAGTAGGAATTATTCAGGTTGAGGGCGAACTCGTGGTTTGCAGCCTGAAATTTAATTCAACCAAATCACAAAATCAGGAAATGATTTTCCATCGCAGACGTGGTTAAAAATGATGAACGATTGTCACACTTGAGAGAGCAATAGAGCCTCTAGAACGCTGTGTTGTGATTGGTTTGTTGGACAGCTGACCTGGTAGTCTGGAGGCAGTTTGGCTCCAAAACCGTACACTGGGAAGAGTTTATCACTGAAAGAGGAAACAGGAAACAACCACTGTTACAGTCACATAAATAAAAGCCCTTTACTGTACGAGGATTGAGAGTTTCTGGTTCAGGGTGTGGGGCTTAGGGCTTAGTGTTGAGATCAGGGTGTGGGGCTTAGGGCTTAGTGTTGAGATCAGGGTGTGGAGCTTAGGGCTTAGGGTGTAGGTGACGAATGGAGGGTTTAGGTTGTAGGGTGAAGGATTCAGGGTGTAGGATTTAGGGAAGAGGATGTAGAGTTCCAGATTTAGGCTGTAGTGTGTATAGGTTAGGTTGTTTAGGGTGTGTGATGTAAGGTTATTGTGTAGGTAGTTTAGCATTTAGGGTGTAGAATGTGGGGTTTAGAATGTAGGATGCAGGGTTTAGGGTTTAGGAAATAGGGTTTAGAATGTGGCTAGGATGTAGGTTTAAGAGTGTAGAATATGATTTAATAGGATCAGTGTATAGGTTGTAAGGGTTTAGCATTAAGAGTGTGTGGAGTTTAGAATTTAGGATATATAGAGTTCAGGGTGCAGGGTTTAGGTTTAGGGTGTAGGAGTTTAGGTGTGGAGTTTAGGTTTAGGGTGTAGGAGTTTAGGTGTGGAGTTTAGGATTATAGGTGTCTGTCCTGTTCATTCGTGAGGGTTTCTGTGCATCATTTTGAAGGAGTCGTTGTTCAGGTATAGGTTTTGTGCGAGTGTGTACTAACGTGTCGTAGTCCTGGACCACGTGGCCCACAGACCACAGGGCAGACAGGTACTGGTTCAACCCGTCTGGACTCATGTCGTGGAGAGAGTTGGGCGAGTGAGGGTCTCCGTTAGAGCCGGTGAAGTCGATCCCCGCCTGCAAAACGTTTGTGTGTTTTTAACAGATGAATTAAGACTCGACGATTAATGACTGACACGTCTTCATGTTTCTCTGTTCACAAGGATCCCAAAATCAATCATCTCGTTAACACAACATTTTGCAATCTATTATTTTATTTCAATCATGAACTTGAATGTGATTGGTGGATTAAAGTAAAGCATTTAAAACGTGTATGTGTTGATTGATGTTGACGTACGGTGAAGTTGATCTGGCAGCCGCCCATCACATAGTCCAGGAAGGAGTACGGGCTCAACATCTGCAGACACACAGTGTGAACAGAGAACTCATCAGTATATAATGAAACACACATTCAATTAAAATCACATACATCACTCTGAAGAAAATAGACCTGAATTGTGAAAATAGACTTATACACACAAGTCCAAGTAATTACGGCACAAAATGTCGCTGAAAGACGTCCTGAACATGTTCATTGTCACAGACTTATTGGAAGTAGTTACAGTTCACACCAGAGGAGTAAAGACAAACACATTAACAGTGGTGGAATGTAATTAAATACATCCATTCAATAGTACTGCACTTCAGTACAGTTTTGCAATACTTGTATTTTACTTGAGTATTTCCGTTTTATGGTACTTTATATTTCTACTCCACTACATTTCAGAGGCATGTACATTTATATGGCAGCTTTGGCTCTTTTGCAGATTTAGATCAACAATACAAATTGTAAATAAACTGATAAATTATGATGTATTATTATAGGCTGTAAGCAAACCCAGCAATAAATAAAGTAATTAAAATTAGCTTCACATTCACGAGCTGCAACACATTAACGCCTCAGTAATTATAATCCAGTAATATAATAAATATACAATTCTGAAATGTGCCATTGTGTATAATGTGCACTTTTACTTTAACTACTTTAAGCACATTTTGATGCTTATACTTTGTGCTTTTACTTAAGTTAAAACTTAATTGCAGGGCGTGAGTATTGAGTATCACTGTGGTATTACTTCAATGGGGGGGGGGGGGGGGGTGTAAATGAGGTCTCTGGCATTATTTTCTTTTTGTAGCAGGTACTTCCTGCTTCTCTGTTTCTCTTAATGAACGTGGTCTCTATATGCAGCCATTTATATGTTGTTAAAATAATGGTGGAATAAGGCCTCCAGTTAAATCACTGCATGTAAACAATGATGTCCTTCTCTATGCGCCTCATAGAGCCAATCAGACGGCTCTGTTCAGGTTACAGATGATACAAATTGATCGAAGGAGGAATTGGTCCTCGGACTGAGAACAAGTTCTACTTAAGGTTTAAGGTTGACAAAACAGAGAACTCTGGGTAACGTGGTCTCTACCTTGCAGCTCTTCACAGTGACGACTCCAGAGTTCTTGTAGCTCTTCTTCTTCTTCTGTTTCTCGGGGTGGATGCAGTCAAACGTCACCTGGAGGACAAGACATTGGACAGTTTAATGACCTCGGACCAGCCAATAGAAAGACGCCAAACGTTTTATTGCCAGTGAGCTCACCGGTGAACCACTTCCAGCTTTCTGCAGCTCGGACACTTTAGTGGTGAAAGAACCAATCAGATCGTGACCTCCAAAATTCTCTTGATCATAGCAATCCACCTGCAGAGGGAGGAGGAGAGTTTGTGTTAGTGTTGGAGATCGTATTGGCTGTTGTGGCCGAAGGTGGATTCTGATTGGTTGAACCTTCAGCGGTCTGTCGAGGTCGCTGGAGCAGAACTTCTGCATGGGAACAGAGAACTTCTTCCAGGTGGGACTCAGATTGTTCTTCACCACCTACACACAAACACCTTCATCATTCATAATGCTCACCATCATCTTCATCACAGTGACATCATCCTCTGTGTTTATGTGTGCTCTTCAATTTGATCAATTATAGTTTTAGACCTTGAAAGTGAGGACATTTTGTCAACATGGTTTCAAATTAATTATTCATGACTACATGAGCAACAATAGCTCAGAGTAGGTAGTACAAACGACTGTGTGTGTGTGTGTGTGTGTGTGTGTGTGTACCTCTGTTCTGTGGACCAGCTGCCACTTTCCATCGTCTCCTTGTTTAAAAAACTCCAGGAACGGATCAGAATTCGACCACACATCCTGGACAGCATATCATTCAGTGCGTTAAGTAACTTAAGTAACCGGTTTACAACCTGATTTTAGTGCAAATTTCCTAATTCTTAGGTTGTTGTAATGAAATATTTCCACCCAGCAACTGTTGACTGAACCAAATGACAGAACTCTGAAATATGCATGCATACAGAAATAATTAACATAATAATAACAAATTACCAGGTAAGTTTAATAAATCTTCTGTCGCCCTAAAACCGGAAGTTAAACTAAAGCTCAGGATGAAGTGACTTCAGAACTAGTAACTGATTTAAATAAACTGTCGTCTTCACTGGCTAAAACATTCATAAAGCTTTAATGGTACAATCTGAGTTAGCTAATTATTTACACACAAACTTAGTGATGGATTTATGAAGAGCTGCTTCAACGCAGTGCTGAAGACGTGGGAGTGGAAAGACGAAGATGAGAAAGATGAAGAGCAATATAAGAAGTAATGAGGAGCACAGTTACCTTTTTGTCCAGATTTTTTGCCTCAAACTCCAACTGAATGGCTCTGTTGTCCTTTATCTCCTCTGCTGTGATCTACACACACACACACACACACACACACACACACACACACACACACACACACACACACACACTGTACTTAATAGTCACACATCAGATCAGGATTCTCCATGTAGAATATACAACATTTAGCCTTAGAATGATAATCTGGTGATATAAAAAATATATTAAAAAGTTATACTTGTAGCACACACACACACACACGCACACACAGTACGTACAGTGATGCTTCCTTTCCCTGCAGGTTTGCCGTTCCTCAGCTGCAGAGGTCTGGTCAAGGTTTTACTGGCAACTATCTGAAATGCACACAGAGGAGGTCAGTCTTTGTCTGGATGAAAGCTCTTTATGAATGCAGCGAGTACAAGTCAGAGGCAGTGCTGTGATCACACAGTTTGTCCAGCAGAGGGCGGTGTGAACCTCAGAAATGATTCGGCCTCTTAGTAACAACTCTGCACTCAAACAATGTTGAGGGATCATTTCATTCTAACTTTTCGTAATATACTGAAACTCATTATCAGTTTGTTTCACTGATCTGCGTAATTATGTGTTACATATTGACATATTTCTGGAAAACTGAAAATGTGAAAAGGTTGAAGGTGAGAATGAATCAAAGTGACGTGTGTTTGTCAGATTTAGGATTTCCAAGTGAAAATGTATCACTGGACAGTTGTTATGATATTTCAGTGATGATCAAAGAGGTGCCGTCCACACAAAAACGAACTGTGGCGACAGTTACATACACATAATATACAGGTTTTTACATTCCTACTAATACATACATAGCTAATGAAAATGAAAATATTCCACTCATATTCACATTGATTTACATGCAGCCATGAATACTCCAATTAACACAAAACGCCCCATGACGTGCATCCTACAATTATACTGCTGATATCCAAGTCTTTCAGAATGTCTAATAGGTGTTGTCTCCTTCAGACCAGAAATGTGAGCTTTTCTTTTTGGGCATGCATCTCTGCAAACTGTAGTCTGGTTGGTTTGTGTTCAACGCACAGAGAGTTTGTAAACCAGGGGTGTCAAACTCATCTTCACTCTGGGGCCACATCAGCATCACGGTCGCCCTCAAAGGGCCGGTTGTAAATGTAAGACGGTGTAAATGTAACTACTCCTACCATATTTAGTTTAGTTTCCCGGGATATCTGTGACTTCCTCAACACCTACTTAGCAGAAATAGAGGTTCTTTTTTCCATGGTTAATGGCGGACAGTTGAACGGCTTTCAGGGCGATAAGCCACGCCCCCTCTCCGGCGCGTCCAGTGCGAATGAACACAAAATAGCCCCCGGCGAGACCGGACGCCGCAAATGGCTCATCTCATAATTTCAACCATGGGCATATTTTTATTTTCACATCTAACTTTTAAACTTTCTTTATTCGCGGGCCACATAAAATGACGTGGCGGGCCTGATCCGGCCCGCGGGCCGTATGTTTGACACCCCTGTTGTAAACAGTCAAGAGGCCGTGTAAAAACCCCAAATGACACGCATATTCTAAATGCTCCTAAAACCAGAATAGTATCAGCATATCCAACATTTCTTTATAGACAATGCTAGACTCTGAAAAAGGTCCAATTCAGAATATCCAAACGGAATATGCTGTTTATATAACCGGTATCAATTTCAGAATAATAGTGGAATATTAGTGTGCATGTAAACATAGTCAGAGTCTCCAAACCAGTATAATAGATACATCAGCATATTATAAAAGTTTAACAACCAAAAACGCCTCAGGACAGCCTGCAGAGCGGACACACTGGTGACTGGGGGGAAAACACGCGTTGGTCTGGTGTGTACCTGTCCCAGTGTTAGCTCCACCCCTCCCAGGTAGTCATCATCGCCGAGGTCAGCGCTTTGATTGTCGATATCGTAGACCTCCAGCTTCAGATTCTGCACCGACTCAAAGTGATAATCCACTGTGAGACGCTGACTGAAGGACACATTGCTGCTGTTCTGCAAACTCTCAGTACGAGCCAGCTGACAAACAGAGAGAGGGGACGTTTCATTTGTAAAATCAAATATAAAATAAAATAAATCATTCAAAGACCCGCATGTTACCTCGGTCCAGCTGTCCTTGCCTGAGCTCTGCAGCAGCACACACAAAGGATCCGACTTTGAAAAGACATCTTTATCCAGCAGGTCAGTACAGGAGACACTCAGCTCCACTTTAGAGACACAGTCCGCCATCTGAGGGGGGGCAGAGAGAGACCTTCAGATCAGATTCAATGCAACAGACAATCAATCAATCAATCAATCAATCTCTTGTGAGACAAAAACAAGCAGTGGGAAGATGTCAGCTTGAGCTTTAGGGGACTGAGATCAACGTTTGTCACCAACTTATAGAGCAAATAATTTATCAACAAATTATAAAAAATGCTAGATTGTGTGATAATGAAAATAATCATCAGTTGTTCTTTATGATTCTTCAAACTTTAATCTGCACTAAAACTATTCATGTCATTTGCTTCACTGCTGCACCACCAAAACAAAGTCATAAACATGTTGCAGTGAGGGAAGATGAACATGAAGTGCACCTCACTTTATGGTGAGTCACGAGCTCTCTGTGACACTTGATCGAGATAACACTGGCACAGGCGGTCCCTCAACACAGTGAATAAAGTGGGTGAGCCACAGCTGAAGCCTCTGAGAATCTTCCTCAACAGCAGTTATGAACTGGGCTGTGTGCATGAAGTGGTGCTGAATAAACTCTCATAGGCGACGAGGTCACTCACTGATAAACAAGCTGAATATCCAGCCTGAAGTGATGGAAAACACTGAGATAGTTTTGGAAACTTCTGTTCAAGTAAAACTACAAAAAACTACAAACGTGAATGTAACTTTAAACATTTCATATATTGATAATACGTCATAATGCCAAACTAAAGTAACTATGTACATTTACTCAAGTACTGTTCTTCAAAGGACAATTCCAAGGTACTTGTACTGCGTTATACTTTACTCCACGACATTTCCAACAGAAATATTTAACTTTTTACTCCACTACATATATTTAAAAGCTATGTTACTATTGCACAGGAGGATTTTAAAAACCTATAATGAGCAAATAAAATACAATACATTTTACATTGTAAATTAAACCACCCACCTGTATATAAAATGGGTAAAATGATCAATGAAACAAAGAGCTGATGATTGAAAAGCTGTTTAAAATTGAATGCATCAGTACTTGAATCGAAAAGCATAAAACCTTTGAATCTGCCCACTTCATAAATTGAAACTACGTTTGCATTTTTTGTTTTGTTTTTACTATTGGGGGGAATTAATAATCTTACGTGTTACTTCTGCATCGGGAGAACCTGATCTGTGTTTAATTTCTGACAGATCATAGTTTATTTTCTGCTTTTTTAAATTGTATCTATCTATTTATTAGTTTATTAAATGTCCATAAAAATATCGTACGGTTCAAAATGATGTCTTCAAATATTTAGTTTTGTCTGAGCGACATTCCAAAACACAATAATATTCAGTTTACAATGATATAAAAACAGAGAAAATCGATTTTGTTCTGATTGATAAATGACTTAACAAAGTTAATTAATCTATCAAAATAGATTAATTTACTGTCAATTGACTGATCAATGAAGAGACTATGTCCGGTGCTCCTGCGCGTTCTAAATACATGTAAGAGAGAAACCTGTACGGGTAATTGTAAACAGTAACTAACTCCAACACGATCAGTTCATTCGTTTTATTTTTCTTGACCGCAAAACATTGATCTTAATTTCTTCTCTTGATTTTAATTAAATTTTCCCTCCACTCTCTATACCTACGTTTTAGTATAGCATAGTGCTCGGATAGCAATTGGTTTAAAAAGATAATTTTCATATCCCTGCTCTGAGATCCACAGGTTTAAATTTCTTTCAAACTCACAGTTCCCGCTCTCTTGGTTCCGATGTCCCGACCCAAATGGAAAGATGGAGCTTTACAAAATAGTTACGTTCTCACTTGTTTATTTAATTCAATTAAAAGTATATTTCTTTGGACTCCAATACAGAGACGGTCTACAAACAGTTTGCGACACCAGCAAAAGAATAAAACCTAAACCAGAGAGCAAAGTGTAGCGCCAGAAGTCCGGAGATTGGTTAAATCTAGTTTTAAATTTAACAGAGGTTACGACCCGCCGCTTCCCCTTCTTCTGCCTCGATCTTCTAAAATCAAAGGTATTTATCATCAGCTGAGCAAGACGCCAGAGGAAGTCCAGCCCTCTCGTGTTTGTCCTGTGAGACAGCACTGTACCCCCCCCCCTCCATCTATTGGTTCATTGTTAATCGTTCTGCCATCTGTCTATGCGTGTGTGTTTGTGTTGCAATCAATAAGTGTGTGTGTTCATTGCTGGGCAATATGACTTGCTGTATGTTAGTATATGTCAGTGTGTGCGTGTGTGTGTTGCAATAAGTGTGTGTGTTCAATGCTGGGCAATATGGTACCCGCAACATCAAGCCTGACGCCCTGTCCCTTCAGTTTGTGGAGAAGGGGGATTCCACCTCTGGCAATGACAATATCCTTTCTGCCCCCCGTCTTGGTTGCTTCGATCACCTGGGAGGTAGAGGAGATACCTGCCGTCCTGACCACCTGCTCGTCCCTCAGACCCTGAGGTCTGATGTCCTCCAGTGGGCCCACAGCTCCAGGCTCACTTGCCCCTCCGGGATCCAGCAGCAGAGGTTCTGGTGGGCTACTCTGGAGGAAGACACCCGGGAGTTCGTCAACGCCTGTCCTGTCTGCAACCAGCACAAGCCATCCAACCAGGCTCCTGCTGGTTTCCTGCAACCTCGAGATCCAGAAGGTCATCAGTCCTGCAGCAGTGAGGCTCATGCCCCGGTCCATGCGGGTCCAGCCGTCATTCCACGTTTCCAAGGTGAAGTCTGTTCGAGAGAGTCCACCGGTTCCTGCTGCTCAGCCTCCACCGCCACCTCGATGCATCGATGGAGGTCCTGCCTACACGGTTCGCCGCCTGCTTCGTTCCCGCCGCCGTGGGAGAGGCCTGCAATACCTGGTCGACTGGGAGGACTACGGTCCAGAAGAAAGATCCTGGGTCCCAGCTCGACACATTCTGGAGTTTCACAGCTGCCATCCTGACCAGCCCTCCAAGGCCTCTGTGCCCACTGGGGCTACCCAGCTAGACTCTGCTCCCCCTCTTCCATCTGTACCTTCAGATGTTGGGGAGGATGAAGAGGAGCCGTCTTCTGGCGAGGACAAGATAAGGACTTGATGGTTCATAATCGATCTGCCGTGTGTGTGTGTGTGTGTGTGTGCGCGCACGTGTGTTGCAATAAGTGTCTGTGTTCAATGCTGGGCAGTATGACTTGCTATATGTTGGTGTGTGTGTGTGTTGCAATAAGTGTGTTCAATGGTGGGCAGTATGACTTGCTATATGTTGGTGTGTGTGTGTGTGTGTGTGTCTCTGTGTTGCAATAGGTGTGTGTAGCGCACTGAGTTCAGCTGGCGCCTGCTTGAGAGAGCCACAGATTCCGATGGCTTCTCTAAGTTACATTTATTTTTGTGGTCTTTTTGTACATCGCTTTGCTATCGTGTCTTCCAACACCTACTGACCAGGGCACTCCGTACTCCATAAGACGTCGATCCTCTGCCCAGTCTATTCTCCCTCACTCTTCCTCCTAGAACCTTCTAAATTGACCAAACGTTCCTCACCGTTTACCCAGAACGATAGTACACATACGATAAACCATCGTCATCATTATCTTAAACAAACCATGACCATCACTTATGTCAGTGGTTGAAAGTTACTAAATACATTTACTCAAGAAGCAGTACTTAAGTTCAATTTTGAGATGCTTGTTTTATACTTTTACTCTATGAGCATGTTATACATCTACACTACGTTTCAGAGGGAAACGTAGTTTTTCCTGCACTACATTGAGGCAGCAGTTATAGTTAATTTTTTTAGAATAAGATTTTACTTACAGAAAATGTGATGAGTTTACAAAATATGATTCGTTGTTACAGGTTAAGCAAACCGTATGTGACGCAGATAGAAAATTAGCCACGCAACTACAAAATGATTCATCATTAATGAGAATTCAATAGCACAACACTGGCAGAGGCCATTCTGCCGACATGAGTGTTTTTACTTTTGATACTTGTCTACTGGACAAAGTATACATTGAAGCTCTCGGGTGACTGAACTGAACCTGCAACCGTTTCTTCTTAAATTCAATGAACTGAGCGAGCAGCACCTGAAGGCAGCACCAGTACGAGACTGAATGCAGGTGGAGATCACCTGAGGCTGTACAACCAGTAAGCCAGTTCAACCTCTGGAGCCAAATCCAGGCCAGTGGTTTTGATCATTTGTCTGACAAGTTGTTTTCTTTCCCAAAGTTGTTTTTATTGTTGTATTTTTTATTGTAAACACTACTTACTGGAAAAGACCAGTCAGCTTGAATCACCTCCAGGACACACCAGAAATAAAAACTAATCTGACAGCCACAGTAAATATTGTTTTCTTTCCCAAAGTTGTTTTTATTGTTGTATTCTAACAGGTACATTCATACAGACATGATGTTACTGGTTACACTGGTTTAGTTATTCTGGTAAGTTAATAGCAGTTAGTTGAATAAGTGAGCTGGTGGTCACATAATGCCGTGGATCAATCAGTTTAACAAACGTTTTACAGAGTAAAGAGGTTAACAGCTGTTTGATTACAGTGAGCAAGGCAGCACTGTGGAGCAAAGCATTGTGGGAGGGGTAGTTCTTTATGAAGACAAGCTAAGGCAGCACTTTCTCTTGTTTTTTCTCTGTGGCAGCAGCTTTTGGGAATTTGGAAACATTTACTCCTTTACTTGATGGCATCACAGCACCATGTGACCACGCAGCTAAGGTTGCAGTGACAATACAGCATGTTCAGCTGAACTCAGATCAATTTATATAATACGGTAATGATAATATTCACTTTGCTGTTTAAAATGAAAACTGCAGCTTTTTGGCTAAAGTTTCCTCCATTCGAATACTTCCAACACTTTAAACCACATTTGTGAATACATAATCTCCCTCAAACTAATTCTTGGCAACAAAAAAAGAAAAAAAGGACTTCATGGCAGCCTGAGAGGGACAAACTTCAATCTACAGAATGTAATGCACTTTGGCATCACAACAAACAAAACAGTCTGAAGTGATGGTCCATTAAATTAGCTTCATACGGAGCATTAAAGTGCATTTCATGGTACTTTGTGTTGCTGTTTACATGGTCAAAATGGACTTTCTCACTCAGAATTTAGAAGTTTGCATGTTGTTTTATGGAAGATGATTGAATAAACATATGGTAAATGGCGCTGTATCTCTGGATGTTTTCTACAATTTCACAGAAAGTAATGAAGTTGAATCAGTTGATTGCTGAATGTTTTCTACAGAGAACTGTGATTTAGAAGATCTGGAAAGTGAGCCAGTGGTTCCCAGTCACAAAGGGGTCACTTAATTTTTAATGTTTGCTTCTTTTTTTAAATTTATGGATATTTTTACCACTCAATGTTTCCAAAATTGTTCATACAAGACAAAAAACCCAAATCATTCTTTGGCCGAATCAACCGCTGACAGAGCAGATATGTTTGAGGCGTTAAACAATAAAGTATGAATTGTTCACAAGACATTACTTTGCTTACGAGGTCACAACGATGTCATTCTCCTCAACTGTAGAAGAATCTAGAAAACATTTTTACAAATAAACACTTTCATCCTCTGCTTCTGGAAGAACTGATTTTGACATTTTGTCAAAACATAACCTGACAAATTTAAGATGAGGAGGCAGAAGAAGCTGTAAACTTATTTTTCTCTTCATCATCGTCATCATCAGGTAACAGTTTCTATTGTTATCCAAAAACCAACCAAACACACAGTCTGAAGCAGCACTGATGGCACCACAGAGGCAGACAGAAGACAAACTGCCGGATACATAAAACACCGCTTCAACTAAAACTACACCAATGATTTGTTTGACAAAATAATCTCCCCTCACTTTCTCAACTTACTAGCTGTTCTTCAAGCGCTTTCAATCGTTATTTTGTTCCCAAACATGAAGAATAAACCTCAGTGCTAGAAATACACAAAAAAATTACTTTAATAAAATGAACCCTGAAAAAAAACATCCACAGTAAAGGTGGCGGTGATATAAGTGATTTAAAGTAAATTCTAAGTGATGGTGAAGCGCAGAAGAAGTGTTGGCAATAACTCTTTAATAAGCAATGTAACATAAACTGTAGCTTTGCTGCAGTAAACGTGAGTTCTGACACAAGCTTGTGTGTGTTCAGGTCATTCCAGCATTCAGAAGACAGTCTTTGGCAAATACATAGAGCAGACGTTCAGACACGACTCTCAGTGTGATGCTCAGGTACTGTGGGATGGCGGGTTACCATAATTGATTAATTGATGATGACCTGTGTGTAATACTGATAGGTGATCAAGTTTGGTCAAACAGGGGTCAGACCCAATGCTTGGTGGTAGAGATGCGTTCTGCACTGGGAGCCAAGATGGCGGCATCAGCAAACCACTGAGAGTCGTGACAGAACAGTCTGAGAACACAGCGAGCGAAGGCCATACAGGCTGCACTAAACACCACTTAAGGCGATAGTAACATGTTATGTTAAGGCTGTAGTAAAGTTCTATATTAAAGCTATGATAAAGAGTATATAATATCATTCATGATACAATATTCCAGCATTTAGTGCAAGAGCAAAGTGCTAAGTATCGATACCCGATCAATAAAGGTAATCAGAGCCACACACACACAGCTAGACCATGGTGTTGGATTGGCAACATGGACTGTGTACGGTGAGTTACCTGCAGCTGCAGTTCCTCTAATGTCCACTAGATGCTGCTGTGGTGAGACTGCATTGAAGTGAAGCCCAATTTGTCTCCACACATACAAAGTTCACTTTGACACTTTCTCTGTATGTGTGTGTGTGTGTGTGTGTGTGGCTCTGTGATTATTAAACACATGTTAGTCATGACATGTGATCTGCATAGTTAGTGTGCAAGCAGCAGAAGGAATCAATTATAAATCATCTATACTAAAGTATTATCATCCCTCTCATTGAAGAGAAACATTAGAAAATAAAGAGACTATAAAACTGTTTAAAAAAAAGAAAAGGTTGTGATCTGTGATTGGCTGACAGCTGAATGCCGCATTGTGATTGGCTGAGATTCTAGCAACACATCAGGTTGGTCCCCTGAAGGGTGGTCGACTTCGCGAGTGGTCTGATCCCGGAATGAGAAGAGGGCGGGCCTTCAGCTTTGAGGGTGGGCTTAGGGAGTGCACGGGTGGTGTTTAGGCTTTGTGGGTGCACGGTTTAGGATTTGGGTGCAGCTGTAGCTGGTTTAGGTGGTTCGAGGCCTCTCATCTTGAAATAAGAGACCAGCTGGTTGGGAACCTCAGCGAGGACAGACTTAGCCAGAGACGCCTGCGGAGCCTGGAGAGAGAGACGGGATGTAAGAGCCTATCAGGACATTGTTGTTTTTTTAAATCTGTATGTATAAATCTGTGTTAATCTTTATCTTCTGTCTATCTTTATCTTTACAACGAGTCACACACACACACACACACACACACACACACACACACACACACACACACACACACGTACATCTTTGAACTGTCTGTACGGGACGAACTGGACGATGTCTCTGGCGACGGCCTCCCCCACTGTCGACTTCAGCACGCCGTCGTCTCCGTCCAGGAGCTCCATGGCCTTAAAGTCCGCCGGCCCCACCCCCACAATGATGATTGACAGCGGCAGCCGCGACGCCCGGACGATGGCGTCCCGGGTCTGATCGAGGTCGGTGATCTCACCGTCAGTGAGGATGAGGAGGACAAAGTATTGCTGCAGAGAGATACAGACATGGGTGAGTGTGTGTGTGTGTTTTTGGTTTAAATCGTGTGTGTGTGTGTTTGAGTGCGTCCTCACAGAGGCGTTGTTGCTCTGCGCTGCTTGGGTGGCGATGGAGGACACGTGATTGATGATGGGAGAGAAGTTTGTGGGTCCAGAGAGTCTCAGCTGAGGCATCACCATCCTGTAGGCCTCAATGATCCCCTCAATACCTGCGAGAGACAGACGGGAAGTTTAACAGAGATGGAAATATTTCATACATGCCGAGCAGCTGAAACAATGCAGGCAAACATGGAAACAGAGAAAACAGGCTGTAAAATTAGAGTTGATTAAAATTGATAACTAGCTCCATCTGGATTGGCAACAATAGTAAAATGCTAGTTTCACATTAATACATCAGTACTAGAGTCATATTATAGAATAATATCTCAGGAGCCTTTGCAGAAAGAGTACTTTTAATTCAGAACTTTTACTTCAGTAGGGTTTAGAATGAGGATTCAGAGTACAGGACTGTGTGTACGTGTACCTTTGCAGTAGGGGTTAGTGGGGTTGAAGTTTAGGGCGAACTCGTGGTTTGCAGCCTGCAAGATCAACAACAGTTCAATAAACAATGACAATCCACAAGCCCTTCTCTGATCGGTCGCTCAGAAAACTGATGCCGTCATTTCAACTTTCACATTTTCAAAAGAGTAATTTAATTCAACCAAATCACAAAATCAGGAAATGATTTTCCATCGCAGACGTGGTTAAAAATGATGAACGATTGTCACACTTGAGAGCAATAGAGCCTCTAGAACGCTGTGTTGTGATTGGTTTGTTGGACAGCTGACCTGGTAGTCTGGAGGCAGTTTGGCTCCAAAACCGAACGCTGGGAAGAGTTTATCACTGAAAGAGGAAACAGGAAACAACCACTGTTACAGTCACATAAATAAAAGCCCTTTACTGTACGAGGATTGAGAGTTTCTGGTTCAGGGTGTGGGGCTTAGGGTGAAGGTGATGGGATGGGGGGGGTGCAGGATGTAGAGTGAGGGGTTTAGGGTGTAGTTTAGGATGTAGGTTTTAGGTTTAGTGACTTATGGATTTAGGGTGTGGTGTAGAATGGAGGGTTTAGGTTGTAGGAAAAGGGGTTAAGAGTTTAGCATCTATGGTTAGGTTATAGGGTGAAGGATGTCGAGTTCAGGATTTAGGGTGTAGTGGGTGTTGGATAGGTTGTATGAAATAAGGTTATTGTGTAGGTTGTAAGGGTTTAGCATGTAGGGTGTAGAATGTACATTTTAGGATGTAAGACGTTGGCTAGGGTTTAGAATGGAGGATGTAGGGCTTAGAATGGAGGATGTAGGTTTCTGTGCATAATTTGTGCGAGTGTGTACTAACGTGTCGTAGTCCTGGACCACGTGACCCACAGACCACAGGGCAGACAGGTACTGGTTCAACCCGTCTGGACTCATGTAGTGGAGAGAGTTGGGCGAGCGAGGGTCTCCGTTAGAGCCGGTGAAGTCGATCCCCACCTGCAAACATTCATTCATTATTAAAATACATGTTCATTTAATCAAAAGGTTTTAACTAAGACTTGATTAATAACTGACACATCTTTATCCATCTCCGATCACAAGGAACCCGAAATCAATCATCTCGTTGACACTAAATTTTGCAATCTATTTTATTTCAATCGTGAACTTGAATGTGACGTTGACGTACGGTGAAGTTGATCTGGCAGCCGCCCATCACATAGTTCAGGAAGGAGTACTGGGTCAACATCTGCAACACACACAAAGAACTCATCAGTATATAATAAGACAGACATGTGTGGTCTCTGGCAGTATGTTTTATACCAGCTACTTCCTTCTTTCTCTGATTATCTTCCTGAATGTATGTGATCTCTACATGCAGCCATCTATACGTTGTTAAATTATTAAAAGACAACTATAATGGTGCAATAAGGCTTCCAGCCTCCGGTACATTAGAGCTGTAGTGAATGGGGAAGTAAAAATCAATGCATATAAACAATGATTTCCTTCTCTATGAGCCTCAAAGAGCCAATCAGACGGCTCTGTTCAGGTTACAGATGATACAAATTGATCGAAGGAGGAATTGGTCCTCGGACTGAGAACAAGTTCTACTTAAGGTTTAAGGTTTACAAAGCAGAGAACTCTGGGTAACGTGGTCTCTACCTTGCAGCTCTTCACAGTGACGACTCCAGAGTTCTTGTAGCTCTTCTTCTTCTTCTGTTTCTCGGGGTGGATGCAGTCAAACGTCACCTGGAGGACAAGACATTGGACAGTTTAATGACCTCGGACCAGCCAATAGAAAGACGCCAAACGTTTTATTGCCAGTGAGCTCACCGGTGAACCACTTCCAGCTTTCTGCAGCTCGGACACTTTAGTGGTGAAAGAACCAATCAGATCGTGAGTTCCATCACTGTCGTAATCAGAGCAAGCCACCTGCAGAGGGAGGAGGAGAGTTCGTGTTAGTGTTGGAGATCGTATTGGCTGTTGTGGCCGAAGGTGGATTCTGATTGGTTGAACCTTCAGCGGTCTGTCGAGGTCGCTGGAGCAGAACGTCTGCATGGGAACAGAGAACTTCTTCCAGGTGGGACTCAGATTGTTCTTCACCACCTACACACAAACACCTTCATCATTCATAATGCTCACCATCATCTTCATCAGTGAGGACATTTTGTCAACGTGGTTTTAAAACTCAATTATTTCTCTAACAAAAAAATATTCATGACTACATGAGCAACAATAGCTCAGAGTAGGTAGTACAAACGACTGTGTGTGTGTGTGTGTGTGTACCTCTGTTCTGTGGACCAGCTGCCACTTTCCATCGTCTCCTTGTTTAAAAAACTCCAGGAACGGATCAGACTTCCCAAACGTATCCTGGACAGAGAGAAGACAACACGCTGCCGTCTCATTCAGTGTGTTAAGTAACCGGTTTACAAATGCATACCGATATAATTAACATAATAATAACAAATTACCAGGCAAGTTTAATAAATCTTCTGCCGCCCTAAAACCGGAAGTTAAACTAAAGCTCAGGATGAAGTGACTTCAGAACTAGTAACTGATTTAAATAAACTGTCGTCTTCACTGGCTAAAACATTCATAAAGCTTTAATGGTACAATCTGAGTTAGCTAATTATTTACACACAAACTTAGTGATGGATTTATGAAGAGCTGCTTCAACGCAGTGCTGAAGACGTGGGAGTGGAAAGACGAAGATGAGAAAGATGAAGAGCAATATAAGAAGTAATGAGGAGCACAGTTACCTTTTTGTCCAGATTTTTAGCCTCAAACTCCAACTGAATGGCTCTGTTGTCCTTTATCTCCTCTGCTGTGATCTACACACACACACACACACACACACACAGTAATGTGAATGTTAAGCGTTTGATCAGGATTCTCCGTGTATAATATATAACATTTAGCTTTATAGTGATACTCTGTCGATATAATATATTAAAAGGTTATACTTATAACACACACACACACACACGCACACACACACACGCACACACACACACACACACGTACAGTGATGCTTCCTTTCCCTGCAGGTTTGCCTTTCTTCAGCTGCAGAGGTCTGGTCAAGGTTTTACTGGCAACTATCTGAAATGCACACAGAGGAGGTCAGTCTTTGTCTGGATGAAAGCTCTTTATGAATGCAGCGAGTACAAGTCAGAGGCAGTGCTGTGATCACACAGTTTGTCCAGCAGAGGGCGGTGTGAACCTCAGAAATGATTCGACCTCTTCGTACATATTGAAGAGCTGAAACAATTACATCAATTAATTGGTTTCTATTTTGATAATCGATTAGTAGTTTCAGTTCATTTTCATGCAAAAGAGACAGAAATTCTCAAATGTGAGGCGTTGCTTCTTCTCTGGGTCAGATATTATTGTAAACTCAATATTTTGGGATATTGGACTTCTTGGATATACAGCGCATTTATGACTGTTTAATATTTTATAGAAAGAAAAGTTGATTAATTGAGAAAATAAGTAGATTAGTCAATAATAAAACAAATTGTTCGTCGCAACCTGTACATAATGATCTAATATGTTAATATTGCATACATGTCCAATGTTTCTTCATAGAAAATGCTCCACTCTAAAGGTTTAACAACCAAAAAGCCTCAGTACAGCCTGAAGAGCGGACACACTGGTCAATGGGGGAAAAACACGCTTCTACAGAGTCTGGTGTGAGTTGGTCTGGTGTGTACCTGTCCCAGTGTTAGCTCCACCCCTCCCAGGTAGTCATCATCGCCGAGATCAGAGCTTTTATTGTCGATATCGTAGACCCCCAGCTTCAGATTCTGCACCGACTCAAAGTGATAATCCACTCTGAGACGCTGACTGAAGGACGGACTGGAGCTGTTCTTCATACGCTCCGTACGAGCCAGCTGACAGGGAGACATTTCATTAGTAAAAATAAAATATAAAATAAAATAAATAATTCAAAGACCCGCATGTTACCTCGGTCCAGCTGTCCTTGCCTGAGCTCTGCAGCAGCACACACAAAGGATCCGACTTTGAACCGACATCTTTATCCAGCAGGTCAGTACAGGAGATACTCAGCTCCACTTTAGAGACACAGTCCGCCATCTGAGGGGGGGCAGAGAGAGACCTTCAGATCAGATTCAATGCAACAGACAATCAATCAGCAACTAGTATGACTCGTCAAGCAGAAATCACATCATCAAACATTTGCTTGTTACAGACTCTCGTTTGTGTGCTTTTGCGTTGTGTGGCCGTAAATTGAACATTTTTGGGTTTTGGACTCTTGTGAGACACAAACAAGCAGTGGGAAGATGTCAGCTTGAGCTTTAGGGGATCAATATTTGTCACCAACTTATAGAGCAAACAATTAATCAAGAAAATAATGTGGTCACGAAAATAATCATTAGTTGCAGCCCTACTCTACACACCACCAAAAAAAAAGTATATAAACCAAGAACTAGAACTATGGAGCTTCACTGCAGTCTCAACACCGAATCCAAACAGTTTCTTAATGATTCTTCAAACTTTAATCTGCACTAAAACTATTCATGTCATTTGCTTCACTGCTGCACCACCAAAACAAAGTCATAAACATTTTGCAGTGAGGGAAGATGAACATGAAGTGCACCTCACTTTATGGTGAGTCACGAGCTCTCTGTAACACTTGATCGAGATAACACTGTCGGACAAATGTATCTTCGCCACATGCAAAGGAGGCAGGCGGTCCCTCAACACAGTGAATAAAGTGGGTGAGCCACAGCTGAAGCCTCTGAGAATCTTCCTCAACAGCAGTTATGAACTGGGCTGTGTGCATGAAGTGGTGCTGAATAAACTCTCATAGGCGACGAGGTCACTCACTGATAAACAAGCTGAATATCCAGCCTGAAGTGATGGAAAACACTGAGATAGTTTTGGAAACTTTTGTTCAAGTAAAACTACAACTACTTGTACTGCGTTATACTTTACTCCACTACATGTCCAACAGAAATATTTTATTTTTTACTCCACTACATACATTCAAAAGCTATGTTACTATTGCACAGGAGGATTTTAAAAACCTATAATGAGCAAATAAAATATAATGCATTTTATACTATAAATTAAACCACCCACCTGTATATAAAATGGGTAAAATGATCAATGAAACAGAAAGCTACATGATTGAAATGCTGTTTACATTTTAATGCATCAGTACTTTAATCTAAAAGCATAATAAATGAGAATGTAAGGCAACCTGAAGGCAACACTAGAAGATATGAGTCTGAATGGAGGTGATCACCTGAGGCTGTACAACCAGTAAGCCAGTTAAACGAGCACAACACGCGCTGCTCTCTCTCTCTCACACTCACGCGCACACACCTCCTCTCTCACACTCACGCGCACACACCTCCTCTCTCTCTCTCACGCGCACACACCTCCTCTCTCTCTCTCACGCGCACACACCTCCTCTCTCTCTCTCACGCGCACACACCTCCTCTCTCTCTCTCACGCGCACACACCTCCTCTCTCTCTCTCACGCGCACACACCTCCTCTCTCTCTCTCACGCGCACACACCTCCTCTCTCTCTCTCACGCGCACACACCTCTCTCTCTCTCACGCGCACACACCTCTCTCTCTCTCACGCGCACACACCTCTCTCTCTCTCACGCGCACACACCTCTCTCTCTCTCACGCGCACACACCTCTCTCTCTCTCACGCGCACACACCTCTCTCTCTCACGCGCACACACATCCACACACACACACACACACACACACACACCCTCTCTCACTCACGTGCACACACACACACAAAATTGTATAAATATAAACTTTGTATACAACCTTTTCAGAGCCGCTCTACTTTATCTTCTTTAAATCACAGCAACAAATATCTTTTTAGCGGAGGACTAATTAACGTTTACTCCCACAGTCCGGAACAGGAGACGAGACCTTTTCAGTCAGCGTAAACACACCAGAGAGAACACTAACCGTTACCTCACCACTCGGTTAGACTTTTTGTACAAAGACTCACCACAGCTGGAGTTTGTATTTTAGCTGTAACTGCGGCAGAAAACTGTCGTTTTGTTTCTGTTCGGCGGACTAAGCTAACAGGGAGCGGCACACAGATATGCCACGCTCCGATTGGACAGGCAGATAAGAAGCTGCGTCCTGATTGGATAAAGTGACTGTCAGTCACGCCCTCTGGGTTCAGCCGTTATTAGCCAGCAGCAGCACAAGATATACTTCCGACCAAACCCCTTCAGAATAAAAGCAGCACCACAGCAAATTCTTTCAAATCATCCCATACAGCAGAATTGGCTGCAATATAATCAGCATGTAGAAAGTGCTTTGCTCCTTTTGACAGTTAACACAGGTTAAACAGGCCGCAACCTATTTAATTAACTTCTGAATTAAGTTGCAAGTTGCCACAAAACCAATAACAGATCAAAACTCCAGCAACACTTGTAGGATAAACAACTTTATTGTTGTCGTTTCCCCTCCATGCACCTTGGAGGGAGGTGAATATATCCCTGCTCTTCTTCTATGAAGCCAGTAACACAAAGAATAGCATAAAATAAAGTAAATAAATAGTAAGTCAGTAGGATAAAATAAGCTCCTTTTATCAATGACTTTATTCAAGTCCATGGTCCCGCCAGTCCTTCATTGATATCTCGTAAAACTGAGATAGCTCTCGCCACTCTAAAAAAGTAGATAATATAATCCAGACAAATAATACGCTTTGTTTAATAGATAAACGGTCAATGCAATGATACTAATTACAGTCCTAGATCCTATTTTTTTGTCCAAAATGACACTATTGAACATTTTGATACAGGTGAATTAAACTACGAGTATTCTATTCCTACAGTAATCAAATCAAGTTTACAAGGTTGTTTAATAACACACCACAGCAGCAGTGTTTGTACATTACATTTGTTCATGAACAAATATATGCATTGTAAAATGTTTAATTTAGAAACTGCTGTGGCTGGATAATCAGCATATTAAGTGCAGCCTTTACAGTTCACATTAACTTCCAGACTGGTTAAAAGGTAAATTGATGTGCTTTTATGTTGAAGGGCAGACATTCAAGCAAGAAGTACTGTTGCTGAAGCACTCAGTGTTTGATGATAAACTGTACAGAGATGGTCAGACAATAGAGACACGTTTCAGAAATATAATGGAGTAAAATAGCCTGATCCAACCTCCGCACAGAAACAAATACACTTCCACTTTATTCATCCTCTGCAGCAGAACCACCGTGGAGTCAGAAAAGGCAGCTGAGCGTCACATCACTGATGAGGAACAGAACAGGAAAGACCAAACCACGGAAAAACACAACACAGTTCTGAGAAAGAGAAAGGGCATCGTGTACAGAACCATAATGTTCTATTAAATCCTGTAAATCACATCCACACGCTCCTTCCTCAGCCATCATCAGATCATTCTCATCCGCTATTGATTCACCTCCCTAGAATAAATAACCTCATAAGCTTCAATGAAGAGCGAAAAACCAGCTTACACACAACGTGCTGTATGTGATGCTGTCAGACAGACTGTGGTGAAATAGGAGGGTTACCGAATGCTCTTCAGTTGGTCATGATTTGATTTTATATTCACACAACAATAAATTAAACAATACTGTATCACTTTAAATGTCAAATAATCAAACAGTTTAGTTGCAGACACAGAAGTCTGGAATTAGAATTGAGTTTGTTACCTAAAATACAGGTCTGGACTGAGCTAGAGCTCATGAGAAGAACAGTTTTATAGATCTTTTACTTTTTAAGATTTGCTTGGAAATGAACAGTCAAACTAATAATACTTTTTTTAAAAGAAATAGGCCCTTGATGCCATCCTCTACAACAGGGGTATTCAATTAAAATTCAACGAGGTCCATTTAGAGAAGTTCCTCATGCAAAGGTCTGGAACATCACAATAATGTCTAACTTGTGCTATGATTTAGTCCCATATACATTGAATTAGCCAACAGTTGTATGAACATCTGTGTGTAGTCAATAAGTCAAATCAAATAAATAAAGTTAAATTGAATATTATCCAAACGATATTTATTGTCCATTTTCAAATTGAACTTTATGAATTATAAATAAATAATCTAATAATAAATCTATGTTATTCTCTTGTGTCGTTTAAAATAAGAGCTGCATTAAATAATATATTAAATTAAATAACAAAGCTTTTGAAAAATGTGCATTTTAAACTAAAGTGCTTAATTTTAGTAAAAATTAATTTCCCTAAATTGCCCTGCAGCTTTAAATTCAGTTCGTTCAGGGTGAAGTGATGTCAACCAAGAAAACCACATTATTATATTTTTCTCATCTTCTAAAAAGAGACATTGAATGCTTCCTAGCTCAGGAATAATAGTTTGTTTAGCAATAGTTTCCCTTTAATATGAGCCTTATTAATTGATGTGGGCACTTTGAGGAAAATAGATGATTCATTTAATCCAAATAAAACCCCCTTAAGGTCACAGCAAACTACTTTTACATTCACTTGCAATACTTCTTGCAATATTGCCTTTGATTTGCATTTCTGCAATGCAACAACAACACGAGCGGGGGTAAAAGATTTTGAGAGATTTAAGTTTTGCTTTCTTGGAAAAACAATTACAAACATTCTACCGTTGATGCAAAGGATCTAAAAAAACAAATTGGCAACCCAGCAGCCCTCAGCTGTAGCATGCTGAATATTTATGAGTAATATTAAGTACCTTATATAGCATTGAAGCTGCCGATGAGGTCATCTGTATTCCAAACAAAACAAACCCTGACTTCCAACATAAAGAAATGTCATTCACTCAAATGAACCCATGAATCAGATCCGTTTCTATTAGACAGTGAAGAGCAGACAGTCAGAGAGAGCTGAGTATCATCAGGTCCTTTTATTAGCTAAAGGAGACTCCACATCACGTATGGTTATACGATCATACAAGTTTGTTCACACTGACAATAGAAACAAAAATTACCTTTTAAAAAGGTGGAAACATCCAAAAACAGACAACAAAGAAAAGCTACCAAACTAAAAATAATCTCTCCAGATTTCATCTCAGCACTCAACAGTCCAAACAGCTATTGAGCAATGTGCTGCAGAAAGGGAGGGTAAGAAGGTGGCATTGTTCAAACACAGCAACATCAGAAAAGCAGGACAGAGGAAAAAGATTCAGCGGCAAAAAAGTACTTATTTACAAAATAAAACATGTCAGCAATCTGTCCCATATCCTCTATACAACAACAGAGCAGTGTCGCAACTCAGAATTGTGTGTCAACATTTCACCAAAGCAACAGAATTGATGTTGGTATACTTGTTTTTACCAAAGCAACGGGGCATGTCAACATTTCACCAAAGCAACAGAGCATAGACATTTGATCATGGCAACATAGCTTTTTATCACCATTTTACGATAGCAACAGAGCAAGTGAAGATTTTACCAAGGCAACAAATTGTACCATATCAACAGAGCACACACATTCTATCATAGCAACACACTCTGGCTTTTCATCATCATTTTACGACAGCAACAAACATGTTAAGATATTACCAGAGCAACAGAGCACTTACATGTTAAACCACAGCGGCACAGCATGTTTAAGCGCATACAGCAACAATGTCTGTCAACCTCATTGTGCTCATGATGTTACCATAACAAACAAAACAGGTGAATATGTTCAGCGTCAACTGTGGACTTGGTTGCATTGGAAACAGGGTAAGAAAGGATCAAAATCCTGCCAACAACAACAGTTTGTGCTACAAGAGTCAGTGGACGAGCTGCAGAAAAGAGTAAAGTCTGGATCAGAGTCACAGGTGAGGGGGGGGGGGGGGGGGTTACCTGCCATTATCTACACACAGGGGGAGGAGCTTCAGTGATTGACAATCCACAGCAGGGCAAGGTGTACACTGAGCTGTAGTTGAGTTTGACTCCATAACCCTGCATGGATTATGTTGGCTTTGTGTCACCTGGACAGTTGATCCAGGTAGGTGTAACATGTAGTATCAGTCTGTTTTAAGCAGGGCTTCAACCCAGGCTTATCTTGACCTTGCGTGCTCCAATAGGTCGGTCATTGAGGTCCATAACAGCGGCAGTGGCCTCCTCGTGGTTTTGGAAGGCTACCATGGCCTCGCCCGTCGGCAGGCCTTTCTCACTGAACTGCAGGCAGACTGAGCCCGGCAGGACCTGGTAGCCGTAGAAGAAGTCCATGATCTCGTCCACGGTCACAGTGAACGGCATGTTCTGAAGCTTTACAATTGTCGGGCCAGGAGCACCGCGTTGACTGTTGGGATTGTTAGATCCTCCGGGGGCCGGCTGGTTACGGAGTCCTTCGGTTCCTGGACTGAACACCTGCTGACCACCAGTAGGCCCGCCCCCTGGACGTCCTTGGTGGTTGTTGTTAGACCCCCCCCCTCTGGTCTGTCCTCCTCCACCTCCTTTTCTGTTCACATTGTCAAAGGGCACCAACCCTCTTAGCGCATCCTGGCTGAACGGAGCTCCTCCTGCTGCGCCGGATCGAAAGCCCGGTGGCTCCAGCATTGGAGGCCCAGGAAGACCGGCAACTAGTGGGGGGGCCACACCCAGATTCACCTCCCCCAGGCCTGCTGCCAGAGGAGGGAGAGGAGGGCCTGCTAACCCATTCCCTGGGGCTGAGAATGGACTCACAAAGGGGGCATTATTGAGGTTCCCCATAGTGTTTCGGAGAAAGTTAAATTCCTCCCCACTAATCCCCACAAATGGGTTGATCTGGGGTTGCTGGGGACTGGGCTGGGCTTGCTGATGCTGGTTCTGGTTCGGATTCTGGTTGCGATAGCCCCTCCTGCTCTGAGGAGGAGGATTCCTCTCAATTTCCTTCATTTGATCAAAGGTCACCAGGTGGACAAAAGCATCGCGGCCATTGAGTTTTTGGCGGTGCAGTCTTTCAGCCTTCCGGGAGTCTTCCTCGGTCCGCAGCTGAAAGACAGATTGCCCTAAACCATTACCATGGGTATCTGTCAGAATCTTAAGGGTGTCCTCGTAAAGCCCCACACCCTCCAGAAAGACACGGACATCCTTCTTGGAGACATTGTAAGGGATGTTGGTGATGTGGGCACAGTTCCAGGGAACTTTCAAGCCATCCTGGTTCTTGCCATCACCCTGTGTTGTTTCACGCTTGCGAATGGTGTCTATTTTTTCAAGCATTCCCTTACGGCTGATTGGGTGGACCTGGATGAAGCGGGTGCCCATATACTGCATGTGAGCTCCCAGAGCAGTCTTGTAGTCCTGTTCTGCTCTGAACTCAAGGAAGCCCTCTCCTGTGGCTCGCCCGTTGGGCCCATAAGCAATGAAGACGCTTTCCTCCATGACGGACAAATTATTAAAGAACTCCTTTATCTGTTTCTTGTCGGCCTCATAGGGCAGGCCCTTCAGGTAGACACAGAATTCCTGCCGGTGCGGAGATCGTGACCTTCCCCGCTGTTCCCTGCCTCCTTGCATGACATTACCCCGACGATGATGCTGTTCCTGTGACTCGTTGCTGTTATTTGATTTGCTGATATTGTGAGGTGCATGGTTTATCATGCCGTCATGGAGGCTGGCCCATTGCCGCTCAGAGCCTGGAGTGATCTCAATGAACCGTTGGCCCATCATGCCACCTCCCCTCTTCACAGCTTCGAAGCTGTCCTGGGGTGAGAAGAACTTGACCATAGCCCTGCCAGTTGGCCGACCCTGCCCGTCCCGCAGCAGACGAGCCCCTTCCACCCCCAGACCCCGAAAAAACTCCCTGACCTCCATCTCTGAGCAGGAGAACGGGAGGTTCTGCAGGAGGACAAACAACTCATCGGGATGGGCCACTCCAGCTCCGGCCGCTGCTGCTGCTGCAGCAGCGGCGGCAGCGGCAGCAGCAGCAGCTTTCATATGAGCCTGGAGGCCCAGAGAAGCAAGAGGGGAGAGAGGGTTGAACAGCATGGGGTTGGGGGTTCCAAGAGGGAGGCCTGAACCCATTCCTCCTGGGGGAGGTAGGGAGGGGTTGAAGGGAGGCATGGAGGACATGTGGGAAAGGTGGGACATGGGAGGCACTGGATGTCCTTGGGACATGGAGGAGACAGTAGGTAAAGGGGGAAGGGAGGACACTGGAGGAGGAACTGGAATGGTGGGCATCGTGGGCATGGGGGGCATGGAAGGCATGCTGGGAAGTGGAGGGATGGGTGGGGGGCATGCATTGAGCGATGCGAGAGCTGCGGTGATTGAGGGGCCGGAGCTGTAACTGTTGGGGAAGCTGGGCACCACATTGACCGCTCCCTTGTTGCTTGGTGGCTCGTGAGATGAGCTCGCTGACGTCACTGAGACTGGGGCATTCATGAAACCTTGATTTCCATGGCTGCTGCTTCTCCCTCCTCCTCCCCCTTGCTGCACCGTTGGTATGGGGGCAGAGCCAGCTTGTCGATTAACATTGCCTGATGCAGGTGTGACCGTCTCCACAGCGCCCGCCCCAGCCTCAAACCTGCGGCGGCTGAGTTCAATCATGTTCTGCATCTCCGTCTTGCTGCTGAGCAACAGCGACACCTTGGAGGTCTTGATGGAGCCGCCTGTGCGCATCATCCCCAGCCGAGCGTCTTCGTCGGTGGCAAAGACAATGAAGGCTTCGCCGTGCTCACCCCCGACGATGTGCACTCCCCCGTCAGGGATGGTTAGGCCAGAGAAGAAGTGTCTGATGTCCATGGTGCCGGCCACTATGGGCAGACCCTGCAGCCTGATGACTACCGCCATACTGACTGCTAAACAACAGCCCTACAACCTGGGAAAAAAAGCAACACTACTGTCAGATGAAGAGCAAAAGAAAAGGGAGACCAGTGGTTTCCAGATGTTTCCCCAGGGAACTCAGATCTGACTTCGTAGGTCACATAAAGCTTAGCAAACACTGCTAATTCAGTTTCTACAGAATAACCCCGACACCATGTTTATATTTTTGGGTCCGGACATTTGGAAACCAGTGGTATTTAAAAAGGGGTTTGGGGGTGAACAAATGAGCAGGAAACTAGCAAGAGAGCTTAACTGTAACTGTCTCCATCCATCTGCAGCCTTTAGTAAGTTTGATTAACTTGTTACAGATCTTAAGAGATTATAATGCAGGCAAGACTTTTTGTTAAACCATAACAGAAACAATCTTAAGCAATAACATAGCTCCACTGTTCATTAATCTGTTCAAGTTTTGTGAAAGAAATGCATAGAAATCATGAATACATATGTAAATACATTAGGCTATATGGCGAGATTATTGTTCCACACAGTATTGCTGGCCACTACTAGTGGTCCTCACATGTCCACGTTAACAGAACAATATTCAATTATGCAAAACCTATTGCTAGCATACCGCTGATACCGTATGAAATTGCAAATACTAGTGCTGTAGTGAATGTCTGTTTAACTTTCAAAACTCTGATTGACGTTTTCGAATGAAGCTTGAATGTCTGTCGTCATGATTTACGACATTATCTCCCAAAAAAATGGGGGGGGGGGGGGGGGGGATGTGTTTTTTGTTAGTGGTTGTATAAATATATGTTATGATGCTGTTAGATTTCTGCTAGACCGCCCAGTTAATACAGGGGCGTGCGGGAAAGTTACATTTTTTTAATCTAAAATACTGACATTTGTCAATAAAAATAAATAGCAAAAATAACTCCCTGAACGCTGTGGGGGACGGACTTGCCATCCAGTCTGTCTTTTGGTTCGTTCTGCTAATTGACACATTCAGACAATGCCGATGTAATTTAATGTTTGAAGTGTACAGATATACCAGACTTCAGTTCAACAATGTCGCCGTACAGTTTGGCACAAATCATTGCAAATCGAGCTTTATTAACCCGGCTTACCAGACTACAAACGGCTGCAGTTTAAGGAGAGTGAATGTGCTGCCAAAACTTTTTGGCAAAGACTCGTGCTCCAGAATTTCCGTGTGCAAATAGCAGACATAAACAGCTGTTTGGGTCACATGGCGTACTGAAAGGATGTCGCGTACCAAACAGAAAGGTTTGGGGCGAATACATGTACCGTCCCCTTTGTGTTTCAGCGAAGCAGTTCAGCTCAATGCCACAAAAATTACGCAACTTATTTAGTTTGTCTCTTTGGCTCCTTTAAGTAACCCTGACTGTTGTCTACCATGCAGTACAAATACATTGCTTGTAGTCTGAAATAGTTAACCTTTATGAATTTCATGCAACTTGCAACTCACCAATGCAACTAGGCTGTGTGTATAGTTTCACTGTTTAATAGACAGAATTTCTGCAGGATGCTAAAACCTGGTGAAACGGTCAGATAAAAAACACATTCCTGTTCAGAACAGTTTGATGGAATTCACCTTTTCACAGAATACACTGGAAGTAGGCGGAGTTTTGGTGTTTTCAGCAGTTGGCAGTCAGAATAACTGTCTCATTCAGTTTTAACAGATAATTGAATATTTACAAAGCTTTGTGTGGCGTGTATGATTTCAGCCTTACTCCTAAAAGGTTGTCTTTATGCTCAACACGACACCAATAAAAACTACCACACCCAAGAATCTGAACAGCCACAAAAGGCTTAAAACTAGCAGCAGAAAAGAAACTACCGGTAATCAGAAATCAGTGCAGCAGCTTTCCTGCCGAAGACACACCTGCCTAACTAAAATCCATCATGGCTAAAGCCTGGCAGTGTACCCCAAACATCAAACTACACTCCAACAAGCATCAGAACAAACGGTGAACTAAAGACTGGACATGCAGAACTGCAACCAGCCAGCATGTCCTAGCATGTCCAACACCAAGTAACAACCCAGGCACCCAGCAACAAACAGGTGAGCAGGACTGATGCTTCTGCTTCCTGAATCCTCAAACAGCACCAAATCAGCCGGCAGAACTTCAGCAACTTCACACAAGCAACATGTCAACCTGCAAATCTGTTATACATTGACAAAAAAAAAAAAAATCATGAGCAATAGCGGTAACTTGCCAACCAGAGCAATGAGAGCAATGTCACCAACATTTTTAACAAAAAGGCAATGTCAGATACATGTAAACCAGAGCAACATTAGCATTATATCAACCAGAGCGACATTAGCATTATGTAATCCAGAGCAACATCAGCAACTGATTGACAGCACAGCGCCACAGACAGCAGCTATCAGAAGGGAAAGCAAACAGAAGTAAGGCGCAGAGCAACACTCATCAACCATGTTGTCCAACTGAGAAATAGCAAATGGGGCAACGCTCGCTGCAACCACAATCCTCTGGATCTTCAGACACATCTTCAGGTTCTGTTCACCAACTGACCCTGATCCAGGACTGTCAGACATCATGGTCCTGACTAAACTGGAGATTTGACTAAACTGACATGTCAGGCAGTCTTAAGGTGTGAGGCTGCTACCTGCAGCAACATTAATGAGGTTATTGCTCAACCTTAGCACAGATAACTCACACAAACACTGACATTTGATTGCATCATAATGCTTCTTCAAGATTGACTTTTTTATGAATTTCCAACCTGGACATTCACTTGTGATGTTATTACTTCTGGGTGTCAACTTGCAGACAGTCTGTGAGAAACATCAACAGCAGAAAGAGGATCAAACACAGCAGGAAGAGGAAACAGCAACAGCTAATAATGTCAGAAGCAATCAGAGTACCCAGAGAGAGGTGAAAAGGATCAACTGAGGCTGAAGTTTGCATTCAACAGAAACAAGATAGAGCTGACAGGGTACAGAAAATAACCGTCTTCAAAACAGCAAATTCAGGATTAAAGAGCAAAACACTGCCTTGATTAAAGCTGGAAGACATCACTGTCCACATGTTGTCGTCAACCTCAAAACACAGCAAAAAGAATGGGATAGGACGAGAAGAGTGCAACGACATCCACAGACTTAATAACTCAAAAACAAAGAACAAGGATGAGGGAATCGCCACACGTCAGCCAACTCGGAGCTCAAATCCCAACAGACAGAGCAATGAGAAAGGATCTGTCTTGATAAAAACCTGGAGCACACACAGCCTTGTGCTGCATCTTATTAATACACCTTCAACTACAGCATGTGAACTTCAGACCACATCCATCCATCTGTTTCAGAAGAGACTGATAAAATCTCTGGTTCTGCTTGCACAGAATTCCACTGACCTGCACAGGGACAAGAACAGAAACAACTGACACAAGAAGAAACTGGAATACGTCTGAATGTGCTACAAAAAAAAACCTCAACATGCAGCACATTGTGAGGAAACAATTACCCCAACTGATACAGGACTTTTGAGGCCTTTACCGGTATTATTTGGGTATGAAAATACTCATAGCATGATTTATACCAATTCATTTCAGCTTGTAGTTTTAACCAGGACCTTACTCAAAAGGCATGAAAAGAGCACATATGTTGTTATATCCATATAGGTAATTGACAATTTATCAAAAAATGAATACACCGAAATAAAACGTAATTCAACTGCATAATACGTAAAAACTCCATCACATTGCTTAATTATTTTCCAACCATTTACCTCATTTTGTAATGGTTCTAGTGAGCTGGCAGTGTAGCAAAAAATGCAACACAATCTCTGAAACCATGCTGTTTCGATGACAGCTGTCACTCAAATCTGCTCATATCAACAGTTTACGAACTTTACGTACGTTGAACGTTATCACTCAGGGGGCGTGGCCTGTGAACTGCAGCATAAAACCCTTCTTAAATACAACAAAAACGCAGCGAAATAATTGTTCAAATTCACACATCTTTTCCTACAAACTACAACATGAGGTGACCCGTAGTGAAAATACATAAAAACAGTATTAATGTGTCGGTTAGCCAACTAGTCGTAGCAATTATGGACAAGACACCATTAAAAAATGTAGCTAGTTTAGCTTCGCTAAGCTAACGCTTCGTTAGCCACCTAGCTGTTAGCTGGTTTTGAACCTCGCTTTGTGTGCGTGGTGTTGGAGCATGATGCACGCGAGCAGGATGCACGCTTTGAGCTCGTGCTCTCCTCGCGGTGTGAGTGTGTCACTGAGCGGGCGGCCGCTGCTGGATTCTTACCGAGAATTTTTTCAACAAACACACTTGAGGTTTAACTCATGAACGGTGCTCTTTTTCTTCTTCTCTCTCTCTCTCTGCGGTGGTGGCTCCTGCTGCTGTTGCTGCTGCATGAAATGTCGGCGCAAACACTGCGATAACAGACGTGATCTCGCGAGACTTCTCATTATGCATATATGTTTACTTCATTCTTGTTTACATTACAGTTAATTCACTTTACAATTAGTGTATTTGTATATTTTATGTTAGTTTATCACTAGATGTATGTAAATGTTTGAACTATTTTGCACGTCTGTAATTGTTGTGCATATATATATATATATACCTTAAAACGAAACATTATTTTGTATACACATGGTGCATAAATGTATTTGTTTACTTTACGGTGAAAGGATACTTATGTTTGACCTCATGAATTGCAAGAGCAAAAATAGTGATAATGGGTTTAATAAATATGACAGAATAAAATATAAATTTACAATACAAATATTGGTTATATACATGTATACATTTCACATCACTAATTTGTATCCATACTATTTGTTTTACATTATATGGTGATATTTTTGGACAACACTAACACTTATATAACTTACGTATTAATAATAAAGAAGGTGCTTTTTATTTTTTTATTGTGCAATTGTTTTTTATTGTGTGTATATTATTGCTTGTTGAGGTGTGTATTTGTGTTCAGGCCCAATTATAGAGGCATCGCAAAGTAACTTTAAAGCTATATATGGTGTAGTGTGTAGCATTTGTGGTTTGTAAAAATAAACATGATATAAGAGTAAAAAAGGAAACAAAACTTAAGTTCATTGCATAAACAGGAAGCAGCACTTTATTGGATTATAATTATATAGATCATGAAGAGTAACAGTAGATGGAGTCTAACAAATGTGATGGAACATCCAGGAACACAATACTTTGAAAACCCAGTTATCAACAGAATATTTCAGATTCTCGTCAACAACCTCAGTAACACGATGGTCTCGGTTAGAACGTGAGACCGGACCTCATCTGTTGTTTACCGTTGTGGTCAAATCAAGTGTAGTCTTGTAGTACGTTCCAGATTTTAACAAAAATAATCAAAGTACTGCGGATGCTAAGACTGTGAACACTGCTGATGAACTGTCATGATGCTGTGGTTTACTGAATACTGAAACCTGATGAGGAGGAAGCAAAACTGAGAGGAGAGTGTATCACATGTGACCAGAGCAGGAGACAATCCGTGTATCACCAGCTGAAAGATTCTGACTCAAAGACGTATTGGGAATGTTAACTGGGTCACGTTAATGTGGTGCAGAAGTTCAGATCAAAACCCATCAACAACAGTCCAGTACGCCCCAATCAATCACTGGAAAAATTGCATCGTCATCATTCCTACAGGATCCTGAGAGGCAAATTAAGTGACGAGTGATAAAGAGCAGTCGAGACATGACTATAGATCAGTAGATTTACAGCCTTAACTTTTAATATCTGAGCATTAATCCTATAAATAGCTGCTTATTTTATTCTAGTTGTGTGATTATGTCTTTCCCCTTGCAGTAAACCACTTTTTACTGCATCAGTAATATATATATTTCCCTGCAGGTTTCACAGTTTCATATCATATAATCAAAGTACTTCATGGTGTTGTATGTGACAGGCTGCACTTAAGAGATCCTGTTTCATGTGACCGTGTTCAGAGCTGGATTAGTGAACCCAGAGATAACTGAAAGTGAAGCCAGGTAAACCCAAATAAAGACAAAGATGAATCGACTCTGTGATGCAGGACCGCGGGGTCACAGAACGACATACAACAACCTCCGATCAACAATCTCCTGACAGAGCAACAAGGGGAGCTTCTGCGGAGACACGGAGCTGCAGTTACAAACAGACTTCAAGTCAGACAGGAAGTTTGTGCGTGTTTGTGTACAGGAAGGTAAAGCTAGTACGTTCCCAGAGTTCCCTGGGAACGTATCGTCGTCATCGTCGTCGTCAGCCAGGAAGTGGGAGGAGTCTAGTGCTGCGTCCACTTGATGCTCTTCAGATCGATGCCTTCTTGAACCATCTCCCACAGAGGACTGGGAGAGAGATAGAGACAGCCAGAGAGAGAGACAGAGACAGACAGAGAGGTTATTGGACAGTTCCCATAACTCTTTTATCATTTATAACACATTACAGACAATATTGCCATTGACGGATAAAGTGACGCACCAGTTTAATTCTGATTTACACAACTTGGGTCTTATTTTCATAGCTTAGTCTATCATCATGTCTATCAATACTGACAATATTTTACCCACGAAGTAAATATCTGAGATCTGGGAACACATTACTAACAGAAATCATAGACAACGATATCGAAATAAGATCTGAATTATGGGTCCAGCTGAACTCACCTCATCTCTCTGAGCCGGGTGACCTGCGTGATACATTTCTCTGCTGTGTAGTCCACCTCTGCTTCTGTGGTGAACCTGCCAATACCAAACCTAACACACACACACACACACACACACACACACACACACACACACACACAGGTTTACTTTAACCTACATGTGATGCAGAGAATCATCTCCAGCTGCTGATGTTCAGACAGATGTTTCAGTCAGTGTTTCAAGTTAAACTTGATGATAATCAACGGGGTTAAAGTGAGGATGTCAGTGCTTGTACCTGATGGACGAGTGAGCGAGGTCTTCATCTGTTCCGATCGCTCGGAGGACGTACGACGGCTCCAGAGACGCTGACGTACACGCACTGTGTGCACACAAACCAACACTCGTTCATCTTTTATATACAAGAAAAACAAAGTTGTTTCTCATCAAAATACACTCTGTGCATCCCTGAGGTCTAACAAACACGCTGAGAGGAAATTCATTCCTCATAAATCATTTGCAAAGGGAGTTATTCAAATATTTAAACTGTGCATTGTTTACATGTTTGCTAACTTGCAGTCAGTGGAATAACAGGCGGCAGGAATGTGACCCATGCTGTCTGCACTAATACATGTGCATCCACATGAACTGTTAAATGAACATAAATAAACATAGTTTGACTAAACAGCTTGAGTCATCAGGAGCACCGGCTCCAGATAAAACTTCAGGCCTTTTTTACATTTTCAACAAAAGTATGCGTCTGACCTCCCAGATGATAGAGCGACATCCTTCAGCGCCATCAACAGACTTTCTCCCTCCACATAAGCAAAGGACAAGTTGACACAGCCTGAAAAGCACACAAACACTCAGATGAGTCCATCTGCCTCGTCTACTGTAGTAAAATGTATTTGACACATAACACAGACCTCCAACAGAAACCTCTTACATTAAACATGTTAGAACATGCGACAGTGGTGTGTTTGTTTATGCACTTCTGTGTGTGTGTGTGTGTGTACCAGCGTAGCGTTGTTCTGCATCTCCGTTCATGATGACGTCAGGAAGCTCAGATGTGAGCTTATGGACCAGACGATTAGCCAGCATGGACACTCTGTGATGATCATACTGCACACACACACACAAACACTTAGTCCCAAGATGTTTAGATGTTTGTTGACTCTCAGGATGTTTGGGTGCGTTCGTTTTTACCTCCATCTCCTGCTGTGCAATGCTGCAGGCGGCTCCCAGCCCAACAGCCAGCGGGGTGGGGACGGTGCCGGAGCGCAGCCCCCTCTCCTGCCCGCCACCGCTCTGCAGCGGCTCCAAGCGCACTCTGGGCCGGCGACGCACGTACAAAGCACCCACACCTGTACACACACACACACACACACACACACACACACACACACACACACACACACACACACACACACACACACACACACACACACACACACACACACACACACACACACACAACTCCATGTAACAGTGTACAAACTGTGGGACTGATGTTGAGCTTCATTGGGTCTTCTATCATTGTACTACTCCATCAAAGCAACGGTTTCCTTGCAAATGAAGCAAACACATTTCCTCTCGACTTCCGTGAAAACATACTAAGTCTCCCAATGTTTCTGAAATGTTCGGCGCTGACTCACTACGCCATGTTTTACCGAATCTACTAAGGTGAATGCGTTCATCGCGTTGTAATCAGTGTAGGTCGAATAGTTGTTCAAATGGTTCCAACTAAGAAGAGCAATGTAGTGCAATATATTAAAAATGTGCTCAAGACATATTCTAGTCCATTTTACTTTTTTAATTCATCATTTAGGGGGATCTATTGGCAGAAATGGAACATGAATGTTTTCTTTAGTATCACCTGAAAGTAATAATCGTTGTGTTTTTGTTACCTTAGAATAAACTGTTTATATCTACATACAGAGTGAGTCCTCTTCACCATGTTGTGCCGCCACGTTTCTACGGTGGCCCAGAACGGACAAACCAAACACTGGCTCTATGGAATCTGTTGGTTGCAATCAGCAACCTCACCGCTAGATGACGCCAAATCCTAAACACTGGCTCTTAAAGCAGCTTTCTTCACTTTTAAATGCTATTTCAGCTTTCAGTATTTGTATTTCAATTGCAACTTTAACTGTTTCAGGTTCTATTTCACATTTCTTTTGGAAAACGTGTTGCTTATAAACTGCTTCATCTTGTGTAATGAGCTAACGGTTTAGATAGCATCTACAGTGATGCTACGGCTAACCTTTAGGTCCGTAGATCTTGTGGCCGCTGATGGACATCAGATCAACCTTCCAGTCTCTGACGTTGACGGGAATCTTTCCGACAGCTTGAGCGGCGTCAGTGTGGAGGAAGACTCCTTTAGAGCGACAAATTTGACCTGTGGACAGGAAGAGTAAAGATCAATCAATAGCTTTGATCAGAACACTACATCAGTGACTACAGTGGTCAAGGTGGCCTGCTTTATGCATGAAACACTGTGTACATGGTTCAGAAATCAGCAGCCTGTTGCACCAGCTAAACGAAACTTCTCTCTTAAGTTCGGGTGCAAAGTCTCATTGAACGATACGCTGAAACTAGTTTGTTTGATACTGAAGCTTTGTCCATGTTTGGTTGCACAAAGCATCAAGAATAGGTGAGATAACAACAGTGACGTTGAGTAGTGAAACCGTCAGCTACAATACAATAATGTAACATAACAGACACATTACTAGTAACGGGCAGATGAAATTGTAACTTTATAACAAAAATCATGATGCAATGTTTACCAATCTCCTTGATGGGCTGCTTGACTCCGATCTCGTTGTTGATGGTCATCACCGACAACAGAGAGGTGTCAGGACGGATCGAGGCCTCCAACAGCTGAACACACACACACACACACACACACACACACACACACACACACACACAGTTGTAATACACACAATGACTTCTGATCTGAATGTGTTCACTCTATAGGTTCGCCGTGCGTACCTCCAGGTCCACCAGTCCGTTGGGCTGGACCGGCAGGTAGGTGATACTGAATCCTTCGGACTCCAGAACTCGACACGAGTCCAGCACACACTTGTGCTCCGTCTGCGTGGTGATCACGTGCCGCTTCTTGGTCTGGTAGAACCGGGCCACGCCCTGCAGGAGAGACGGGGTCACTACTGAGATCACAGAACTGGGTTCTCTGAGGCCTCCTGACTGTGCTCATTGTGTGCTGCCGGTGTTATTGTCCGGATATGGAAACGGAACTTCTGCATTAAAAAAAAGAAGCCTATAATATTTTGAGAGATATTGTGGTAAAAGTCCTGTTTTCTGTCAGCAATATTGCATGTTAATAGAGTCACAGTTAGTTGGTATTTTACTAAATGAACACTGGAAGCGATCTAACCAGCAAACTAAAGTAAATGTAAGAGGTAAATAAACAGCAAAGAGAAAACGGAGAGAAGATCGACCAGTTGTTGGGACTGATTAGCTCCAGCCCGCCTGGCTAGCATGTTAATAGTGAGAGGAAGAGGAGGTGTGATGAAGAGGAGGAGCAGAGCGAGACCTTGATAGCCATGTTGTTGGACTCGGTGGCTCCGCTGGTGAAGATGATCTCTCTGGGATCTGCTCCAATCAGATCAGCCACCTGCTGCTCAGAGAGAGAGAGAGAGAGAGAGAGAGAGACAACACACAGTTAGTGTCTCTCTCTCAGATTTAATGAAATGAGTTGACATTTAAAAACCATGTGTCTCTCTACCTTCCTGGCCACCTCCATGGCGCTCTCGCTCTCCCAGCCGTAGGCATGTGTTTTTGAGTGAGGGTTACCGTAGTAATTCACCTGGTAGGGCAACATGGCGTCCAGCACCCGGGGGTCCTACACACACACACGCTCGCGCACACGCGCACACACACACACACACACACACACACACACACACACATGTAAGTGTAAATATGCAAGAAGGTGTCTGACATCAGCTGGTAAACATGGATGGTAAAGGTTACCATGGGCGTGGTGGCCTGGAAGTCCATGTAGAGGGGGCGGGGCTCATCTTTCTCCAGTTCATGGTTCTTTATCAACTCTGCAGAAAAAACAACAGCAACAGAAAGCCCGTCAGCTGGTTTATAACTTTATATATTAAGTGTCAAATTAGTTGACAATTAGTTTTCTGTCACTCTACTGTTGTTATTAATAATAATTTTATTTATTAAGTGTAATTAGTTTTAATGACCTCTTCTAATCTTACAAACGGTTCTTATGTCATAACTTTACGTCACTCGGGTTTATAGGTGTTGAGAAGTTTTCCGTCTCCGTGCTAAACTGCGTCACTTGAAGATTAGCTTGATGCTAACTGCTCCTGTGGCTCTAAATAATCCGACCACCAAATTCTGCTGTTGTTACCTTTGTGCTGAGAGCTAGCGGCTCTTCCGTCAGAGCCCAGCCAGAGAGGAAGCCTCGACATCGGCCTCAGCAGCCGGGAAGAGACGGTCATGCCCGGAGAAAGCATCTCTGGACGTCTGGTTTTCAACTGACGCTGTGACCTCCAATAACAACAATAACAACAACAACAACAACAGTGTTCACCGGTTTAAACCACTTTAACCTGCTGGTTCCTGTGGAAGAAAATAAAGAAGAGAACTTCCTATTAATGTATAAATGTTACTATTGAGTTTGAGGTTTGGTTTGAGAAACGTTGCCGCCTGCAAATTGGATCCAGGTTATAGAACCACTGTCAAGTTATCATGCTAACGAGGAAGAGTTCCGGTGATAACTTTCAAAATAAAATATTTCAATAAAATAGATTAGATTAGATTAGATAGGTACTTTATTAATTCATTAATGTTATACTTTTTGCTAGTAAAGCATTTTTAGGTAAAGGTAAAGCAAAGCAATAAAAATAGTAAAAAAAAAACATTACATAAAAAAATGCACAATATATACAATATAATAGAATAATGTTAAATTAACTAACTAAACAACAGTGCAAAGATTTAGCAAACAAACAACAACAGTGTAACGGTGTTATATTCGTGTGAATGATTTGGCCAAAAGTGATTTCTTGTAAAGATGTATGAATGAGTCTCAACGTTTTCTTTCACGAAAGTTAAACAAATATAAATGTTTTATCTATTTTTCTGTTTAAAAAAAGTATTTTTAGGTTAATACTAAAAAGTAATGCAATTTTTGTAACCAAAATAACTTTTTTTATTTTATTTAGTTTTTCTGTGGCCTCTCAAGCAGCATTTCCTGTGTCTCTCTGCAACTTGACGCAACGCTGTGTCGCTGCTGTTTCGCTGTTGCACAAGAAACGGAAACAGGGGGCGGGACTTCCTTTGACCAGACTGAGCTCTCATTGGTCGATATGTGTTGTTTTGGGCAGAACCCTTTAAAGGACTCTGGCTTTGGGCAGATTCTGGTATGTTCCTGATTGGTTAGAGCTGGGAGTTTATGAAACGTGGGTTCAGCGTGGGTTCCTTATAAATCATTGTGTTCTGTTGACTCTCACATTAACTTGTTCTTTAATCCAATCAAACACTTAATCCCTCAATCTCCCTGTAGATGTGAGAATGTGTACCTCACTTAAACGTAATCATCTTTTATACCTCGACACCTTTACTGTATTTTAAACTCACTTAAAGTTATTGTTCTCACACTGTACATGCATTTCTTCTTGCTATCGCACACAATTAAAATGTATGAGTACAACTATCTTTTTAATGACTCAGATATACAGTGCGTGTTTTTGATTAGTTACACTGCTTTTCAATTGTATTATGTAACATGTCATGTGTTCCTCCACAAACTCACTCTATAATTCAGATGCAATGTATCTCAAACTGTCAACCTTTGAAAACGCACATGTATCCAGTGAAGAATAATAAGTATATCAATAACTACTTATTATATTTTATCAGCTTGGGTAGCTTGTGAATCTTAATCTATCATAATGCATGCTCATTTATTTGTTGATCATATTTTGTATTATTAATCAGAATCTGCAAAATAATACAATATATTCATTTATATATAACATAGCACAAATAGTCATTTGCTTACTGCAGCTGCCCTTACAAAGTACGTAATGTTGCGTGCAGTTTGCATTCATTTTGGACAACCTAGTGCGTCATAACGTTGCACCTTGAACTTTGACTCTCTTGCATATATAACTGCTGTGCAAAGGATTGTGGGTCACAATAGCCAGAAAAACAGGCTGGCTTGCATTCTACAAAAAGCAACCTTATGTTATAGAACATTCTGGTATTTCTGGCATCCTGCATTTCACATACTATGTATTGTTGGGACATACTAAATCTTTTTCTGGCATACTTAATAGTATGGTAGTATGACTAATGGAGCACACCGTTAATCTCTGACCCACTGAAATTCAATAAATTGAATGTTGCCATCTGCCATTATAACCCCAAAAGTAGTAGAAGAAGAAAACTGTAGCCGGGCATTTGTGAAAAAGGTCATCAATGTACTTTGCTGCTCCTCAGGACAGGAGTGGGAAGCAGGTAGAGCATCTCTTCACATATATAAAGGGCTCTCATGAGATGTGTCTTTGACTATATTTGCTTGTAGGTTACATGTCAGCAGCAGAATCAAACCTCAGGAGGTTCACAGCAGGAGATGAAAAACAGGCAAGAGAAACTCTTTGGTGCACAGACTGTGTTTATATTTGCAGTCTCCAAATGTCTTGGGGCAAGGTGCAGGTGCAGGTGCAGCAGTTTATATCCCAGTGAGAGGATCACAAATTAAGAAAAGAGTATCGGACCATTTATGAGAATATCTATTTGTCAATATGTTTGGCCCTGCAGTGGATCATTTATAACTGATATTATAAATGAAATACTCCGTATAATGTACAGGATGGAGATTAAGGAAATGGCTAAATGCTTCCTTTGGGTTTCTTCCAGGTGGATATTATGGCCAAACACACTTTCAGCTTGTTGAGCATGTAGACCTACAAGCTGCGTTACTCAAATCTGAAGCCAAGGCATCCATTAGGGCACATTCACAACCAGTAAGGCAGGAGTATTGGGATGACAATGAAACTAGAAGACAATTTATATTCATAAGACACGTTGTTGCTGCAAGAAATATTAATATATAATAATACAGCAGTTTTAAGGAGAAACGTATTAAGCGAAAAGAAACCACAAAAAAAAGTATTTCATTCATGTATGTAGTTATTTTCCAGCATAATCTCCTGCACATGCGCTCCAGTCCAGGTGGTGGCGGTAACGCGCCTCTTTGTCAACCGTCAAATGAAACACCAACGAAGAAGAAGAAAGAATTAGCATCTGCATCCGGGCTGTTTGTTTGTGGTAGCCATGCCCCTTAATTAGCAAGCTAGTTTATTTTACAAAATACATTTATTTTCGTAGTTAACGTGAGAAAGAAAAGACGGTGGATGTCCCTTTAAGGTGAGGCTTTCACGCTCGTATAGTTTTATTTTAAAGGACGTAAACTGGGAGTGTTGTTCAAAGCTAACAAGCTAACATGTCAGCGTACCAACCCAACTGTCAGTTAATCAGCTCTGTGGTATTTACAACGTTTTTTAAACCACATACATCGCCTGTAGTGATCGTGACAGCGTTCTGTTTTAGACGATGACTTTGTCGTGACATTGCATATGTCTGATTGTTTTAAACGCAGCAGCCGGACTGATGGCACGTAGTGTGTTACCCAGTGGTGGAATGTAACGTTAACTTACATGTAACGTTGGTTTTAAAGGCTGCATTACAGTTGAGTGATGTAACTTTCTGAACTTACCAGACTGTTTGAGCTGTTATATTGTTTTCCATTTCCCACTTAGTCATTATATCCACATTACTCATCAAGTGATTTTTAAAAGCACCAATGATCAACCCTAAAATCGTGACTTTTGATTTCTCCATATCGCCCAGCACTTCCTGTTTGTATGAGTTCCTCTTGCATGATGCTTATTGTCTCCACACTAGAGAGAACCACGTTTAGATTGCATATAATAAAATAACATTACATGATAATCAAGGCTTTTAAATCATGTAAGTTATGATCGCTAGCTGGTTTTTGACTTCACAGGCGACACCATGCTCCTGGCGACCG
>CM051691.1:27109442-27171942 GCA_028022725.1 Lycodopsis pacificus
TGAACCACAGAGCTTACTTTATCTTTTAGGACTCATTCCTGCAGAACTCTATTATCTCCTCAGTCTGATAGTTCAGATTGTATTTGTCATGTTTAAATGCTGCCAAAACTACATTTAAAAACTATATATTTTATTAGTAAATAATGTATTACTAAATGAACCAGTTTTGTTTTGGAGGCAGAAATCTCTCCAAACGATGTGACTGGACAGAAACCAGTAAAGGTGAAGGGAGGACATGTTTTTTGGGTGTACTGATCATTTAAACATGATTAGAGAAAGTTAAAAGCAGCAGGCAGCTGTGCAGCCGGTCACGTTCCTCCGGCCAGCAGCGGAGCCGACTCGGAGGCGTCGTGTTTGAGATGCGGCGCTGCGGCGCCCCCGTGTGGCCAGGCGTCGTACAGGTGGCTGCTCTGCAAATGTGCTTCTGCTCGCAAAGTTATTTTCTTCATAAAAGAAAGAAAGAGAGAACATAAAAAGTGAAGACATGTTCTCCATTTGTCAACACAGATCTTTAATAAGACCTTAAAAAGGGACAGCTCAACATTTTTAGGAAATCTTCGGTTTCAGCTGATGAGATAAATGAATATTAATCTCATGTCCATGTGTTAAGTAGCTTAGCATAAAGACTGGAAGCGGAGGGAAACTGCTAGCCTGTCTCTGGGTGTGTTCCCTCCCTCAACACCATGAATTATATTTATATAAACACAATAAAAAATAATCAGACGTAAGCGAGCATGACGCTACTTTTCTCTTCAATACGCTACAACAATGCGTTAAAGTTTTGAGAAAGCAAGAGAGAAAACTCATAAAATGTGTTGCTTAACTGAATATAGTACCTGAAAATCTCTGATGTAGGTGAGGAAGAAGCTGATGAAGGAGAAGGCCAGAGACCATTCAGACACGGTGCTGATAATGTGAGCCGTGTAACCCTGAAAAAAGACAAACTAACATCAATGTAATGCTGCTAAAGAGCTGCGTTACCAACCAAAATGTGTAATTATTGTTATTTAGATCATGTTCTTGTGTAGCTGCTTGAGTTTAGAAAACATCTGAGAAGTTAGAAACATGTCAAACGTGGATATCATATCAGCAAGAGTACGAAAAAAAAAAATGAAATCCAGCTCTAATGCTGCAAAACTGACCGTCTCTCCAGGAGTCCAGTGCAGTTTCTGAGGGACGTCCACTCCGGGCAGACTGGCGTACATGATGACCGATGACACGAACACTGAGAGGAAGCTGTTGAGGACCACAGAGCGCTGCTCCAACACACGTCAATACAACCCACGCCGTTAATACACGTTAATACAACGTGCAACGTTAATACAACGCACGTGTGTTTAAATATGCGGATGATATTCTGATTCTGAATATACAACATGCATGTCTCGCTGCCTTGATATTTATTTGTCAAACTCAAGCACCCGTAACTCTGAGCTTCCTTTAACCTGAGCTTCTATATATAAGAACCTCTCAGGTTTGGACAGCAGCTCTGGACCGGCCGTCCCCGTGTTGAAGGATACTGCTGATGCTGCTGCCCAGAGTCCAGAGCCCGATGCCGAGCCGCAGCAGGTAGGTGGTCCTGCTGTGGACGTGAGGCTGCATGTGGAGCGACAGCAGCGTCTGGACCAGGATGTAGAGAGCCCCCACCCCGAAGGTCAGCACCGCCCCCACCAGGTGCATGGAGAACAGCGTGGTCTTCTGCACTCACACACACACACAGATTAACTGCTGACACGCTCAACACTTCACACACACTGTACAGGTGTGAACTGATCAGCGGCGCTCACCTGGAAATTGGCGACCACGGCCATCCCGAAGGAGCTGATCAGGCCGAGCAGCAGCCCGAAGCGGTTCAGTCTGTTCAGCTTGAGCTCGCCTTCACCCGTCAGAGCCTCCACCTGTTTGTACCGCACGTACACTGTGGCCATACCTGCACACACACACACACACACACACACACACACACACACACACACACACACACACACACACACACACACACACACACACACACACACACACACACACACACACACACACACACACACAATAATTCTCTCTCTCTCGGCCCAGAGGAAAAAGCTACATAAGTAACATTAATGAAGATTAAATGTCATTATTTTTCCCTGATTTATTGCTTTAGAAAATGTATTTATGAATCTAGTAACAGTTCTCCATGAAATACACTATTTATATTGACTGCTCTCCTTTAATATATATTATTGATTAAATAATCTTATATCGACAGCCTGAGATATTCACTGCCTGTAATTTGGAGGACACGGACATATCATCCCAGAGCGAGAGAGTGTGTGTGTGTGTGTGTTTTACCTAAAAAAGCAGACACATCCAGCATGATGCCGAACACACACCTCTCTGGTGCCATCGTCCCTGTGTCGCTGCAACACAAAACAAAGTTCATTCAAAAAGAGTTTAAGGATAACTTTAATGGTAAAAAAAAGTTCATCATCAAAAATGTAAGATCTGGATAAAAGGTGTATCGGTTGAATACTGAAGCTCATATATTGGCATCAGTCACCAAATAAAGAGACCTGAAAGATTGAGAGGCATGGCAACAGTGGATTTTTAACTATTTTCTATATTTTGTTTGACTAAACAAATGGCCTGGTAATTAATTTACACAATTGGTGAATTACAAAATTAAAAATAAAATTGTAATTTGCTGCAGCCCGACTTTCAGCTGCATTCTCGTGGAAACATTGAAAAGAAAAAAGAAATGTAATATCACAAATTAGCTAATCAATTCTACATATCTTCATCTTCTACATCTTACATTTCACATTTTTACTCCGTCTGTACATACTGGTATATTTTGTATTCTTCTTTACTGTCATTTTTACTGCTGTTTACTGTTTAGTCTATTTTTATCTTCATTTATTACTTGTGAGCGATGCTGCTGTAATCCTGTAATTTCCCCACTGAGGGACTAATAAAGGATTATCTTATCTTATCTGGAAACTACTGTGTGTGTGTGTGTGTGTGTGTGTGTGTGTGTGTGTGTGTGTGTGTGTGTGTGTGTGTGTGTGTGTGTGTGTGTGACTCAGACCTGATGTAAGGCACCAGAGGATCCACGTGTCTCAGCACCACCGCTGTGATGTAAGCGAAGATGAAGGACGCCGCCGTCCAGACGACCAGCGCCGCAGGCAGGAAGGACAGACCCTGCTGGAACCACCACATGGTCTCCTTCCTGTGTGCGTGCGTGTGTGTGTTGGTGGTGGTTCACTATGGCCTGTCCACAACACACAAACAGTGACACACACATTGTTATACACAGCAGCCATCATCATCATCATCACCATCACCATCACCATCACCCTCACCCTCATCCTCATCCTCATCCTCATCCTCCTGCTGCTGCTGCTGCCTTCTCATTGTCGTCTTGAGCGCATGCCACAAATATAAAAACTAAATTACCAAATTAAAGATCTTTTTTTGATTGTCGATGCTGATGTTAATGTACCGTATATTTTAATGTTTTCATTTTAATGTTTTGCTGTAGAGAGAATCTCTTTGGGTTTTAAACTGTTGGTTGGACAAAACATCTGAAGACATCTGGACTGTTGGAAACTAATGTTTTACTATTTTCTTACATTTATTAAACAAAACAATTAGTTAATTAATTGACAAAAACAGTCTGCAGAATTAATATCCTGATTAGTCAAAGAACATAAACTATAACACCACCATTAATAAGAGACTGAGTAAGACTTTGACAGAGGCTAAATTCATCTTAAATTAACCTAAAAAGAAGCTTCACCTGGGACAATGTACAGCTAACTAAAAGTAATACAATTATTGTAGTAACTTTACAATGTGAACATCTGTTCAGAGAAGTGTTCTCACTGAGGAAGTGAAACAGTCAGTAAAATGAGCTGTTTCACTGTTGTTGTCGATGAGGAAGTCTCTCACACCAAACTCCATTAAAAGAATGTGAATTTAACGCTTTTTCTAGAAGTTTGCTTGTCTCGCACTCAACCACTGGAGAAAATACATTTAAAATATATGCACAGGTAACGTTATACAACAAAGAGTACAATTACATTAGCGTTAAGCTAAGATAACTGGTGAACAAATGACGGATCAATACGTGTATTAACACCACAAAGGAGCAGCTAAGTTAGCTGGTGGCTAACGCTAGCTACGTTAAATAGCACGAGACGTAATATTGACGCTATATTTGACCGTTTTTACCGTTTTATGTGCTGCTATAATTGCTACTGACTAAATAACATCACGTGAACCCGCCGCACTGTAACTACAACTGAACATATCACACTCACGTGTTTAGAGTCCTCCTGCTTCCTTTAATCACTTATTTCCAAAACCGGACTCTGGTGTTTCAGATCTCGGGTCAAGAACCGTCGGTTTACTCCAGAGGGTCGTGTGCAAACACTTCCATTAAATAAATCAAGATTAAAAAGTTGCCTACAGAACGGTTGTATTCGTTGTCAAGAAAAGGCGAAGTGCGCATGCGCCGGTCAACCAGTCAAAATAAAGGCTTGGCTGTTTTATGTCCCGAGTTCAGCCTCAAAGGCAAATCTGAACTACAAACCGGAAATACATGTGTCCTCAGTTGACAGTGCAGAAGGCGAGAGGAAGATCACATCACGTGTTAACCATTATTTAATGCCATTATATTGATGATTCCAGGATACCTACTAGAGGCTACATATAGAACCCAAATAGAATAAAAAAAGTCAATATTTTGCAAAAAAATTAAGTTTATAAGATAAGATAAGATAATGGTCATGAACAGTGGTGGAAAGTACATTTACTCAGGTGCTGCTCTTATTTGTGTATTATTCTTTGGAATGTAACTACTTCAATCTTATATTCAAAACTTCTTCAAAATACTGTCTTCATTGTTGAAACAATAAATGTATTTTTCACCAATAGCAGTAACGTTAAGCCTTTCAGAAACAACTGATCATTTACATTCTTCTCACTTTATTTTCATTGAAATAATCATAACTGCGGCTTTATTTTAATGACATACAACCTTTTTTCTCAGAATATTACATCTTTATTGTATAAATCTCATAATAGTCTTAATATTTCTCTAATAGTCCATCCTTAAGATACCACAAGGCATCAATGAACAAATGTTTTGTGTGATTTGAGTGAACAGCCTCTTAATAAACACTTGTGTGGACGATAACTGGTTTACGACTAAACCACCATGAACCTGAACTCCACACTGAAGCTTAGTCGTTAATGACTAATGTCAACACATCGTATACCTTCTTGAACATATTAAACAAACTGTGGAAATTAAAAACAAACAGGCGCAAAAGCAATAAACTAGTCTCTGTTATGAACCAACAGGTTCTCCACATTAATACAAGTTGTCTTCAGAAGCAGCGATGTGCTCGCTAACAGTATCAGATCATGTTGGAGGCGGCGTGAGCAGCAGCCACTTCAAATAAAACAGGTTATTATTAACTGTCAGGGACAACAACAAAAAAAAGATCTGATTCTCGTTATCACCACTTTAAAAAATGTGATGTCATCATGTGACCTCATCTCCTACACATGTTCTGCTTCAACAGGTGCAGTGTGTTGTTTTTGGAGGAAACACGTCGACCGGGTTGTGTTATTAATGGACATAAATAACAGTCATGGTGGCAGGTAGGCGTTCATTTAAAAAGGTAAAGTCTGGTGATATCGTTTCTTATAGTCAACAAATACCATGAAAACTCATCAATGAGTGTCACTGTTGCAGCGCGCACACACACACACACACACACACACACACACACACACACACACACACACACACGACGTTTGATAAGACTCTACAGTGACCAGCGGCTTCAGGACATTACTGAATAACTACATTGTTGTGAGGTGAGACGGACACATTGTTGGTTTTGGTCTTTTCGTGGGATTTGTTGACAATAAGTAAAATATAGAATAATAATACAAGTTGCAGATGCGACAGAAAGCCGAGTGACAAAATAAGCGTTAAACATGTTGAATTTTGTCCCGATCAACTGCACAACGTGGTAAACTGTGACGTGAACCTTCGTACCAGCGAGCTGCATCTGACTGCTAGTGAGCCGAACGCTGAGGTTTTGTTAGATGTGTGAAATAAATCTGACCGAGACTGTCGAGTCTTTCCCTCTAGTGCGTGACGTGTCTTAATCGTATATTAGAAAATAACAGACGCGACAGTAAACAGAAAAACCCCTACGTGGAGAAAAGTGCCAAAAACAAACAAGTGGTTTCATTTGACAATCGAAATGAAAAACATTGGCAGTGAATATTTCACAGGTTTGATCAATAACATCGTTTTTGTCGACAATGAGTTTCCTCCAAAACCATTTTTTTTTTTGCTGAACAGTTGCACAGTTTCGTATTAATGTGCAGGAGATAAAGTTGCGTTATAAAATCATATACATGAAGGTTTACAAACGTGTTAAAGCAGGATTTGTTTGGACTTAAAAGAAAAGCACAGACATCTGTAACAGTTTGGTATTTACAATAGCAAAAAGGTAAAGTTATGCAAATATTACAAAAATTATACTCATGAAAAGCAAAGCGTTTGATTCGCTTCCTTTTTACATTTTCTTTGCACACAAACGGTTGTGAACACATCGACGTTTCTCTCCTTGAACATAGCGAGTAGCACCTGTGCTCTCCTCAGATACTCAGAGTTTCTCAGAAGGAGAATTCAGAAAATGAAGCTGGTTACAAATTCAAGTTCTGCACCGGTGAAAAAGAAACAACGACAGTAATACTCCGGTTTCTCAATATATATTATTTGTCCACACATTCAGTTGGCAGAAGCACATCATTTTTTTTTTTTTTTTAAACATTATGTCATCCCCTGAATCTCTACGTGGAAAACAGAGGGAAGAACAGATGAGTGCGACTAAAGGAGGGGGGGGGGGGCAGAGTCAGTCGTGGCCGGCGTGTCCTCAGTGAGGAGATGAACTGAGCAATGAACAAGGCTTGATTTTGAAAACAAAAATGTGAAGATGGCAGGCAATCTGGTTGCAAACACTGACACAGTAACGCACCAAGTCGAAGAAGGAAATGATCTGCGGGAGGAGAAAGAAACGGTCGTCAAACAGGAGCTCTGCACACGCCGAGGACACGCGCTAGAAAGGGACTCGTCGTCTCATCACATTCACCATTTCACTTACAAAATCACAACTTAGTATTTCATACGCTGGGCTTTGTTTTACTCAGTAGCTCAGAATTTAGTGTCATAATATCGCTCAACTATACATTTCAGAATTTGGACTAAAGGCCTTTTTTTCGTGCGATTAATTCACACATCAATATTTGTTACTGTTGTTTTTGTCCTAAATACTTTTATATTACTGCGAATATTACGCAGCGATTACACACTTATTATACAACTATATTACTTTATAGTAATGTATCCAATGCTAGCATCATCTGTGTACTTACCAATGCAATCCACAGCACCAGGTACTCGTCAATAAAACTATTGAAATACTGATCCAGGAACAGGAGTCCTGGTCCCAGGAAGGCTAAATCGTGGAGATGCATCTCACTTTTTGTCATATGTGCCACCTGAGGACAGACCGAAGGAAAGAAAACACAACAGCTTCAATGTCCGGGAAGTCAAACGTCTGCTGATGTTGAAGTTAAAAGATATGATGGCTTTATCTGTCTGTACAAACACATGAAAAGCCATTATTTAAGGTTCTAAAAGCTATCGACGGCGACTACTTCCACTTCTTATATAAAGTCTGTACATTAAACACAACATGGACCTCAACGTTTTCATATTTTACTCATGAACACCAGTCCTCCAGGATAAAGCAGCTACCGTGTCACTTCAGGCAGTACGAAATGATTTTTTGATTATTCCATCAGTGACCACAGCATCATGTCCGACACAGAGGGAAAAGAAGGTTTGACTTACAACTAATTTATTGGTGATTTTGGCGGAGACGCAGCCAAACGCCAGGATATACAGACACGGATGTTTCTCGAAGAGCTGGACAGCAGACTTCTTGTATATCATCATCGCCAAAATTATAACTGAACCAATATGTAAGACTGGAGAGAGGACGCTGGTTCCCTGAGGACACAGACACAGATGGTTAATGTACAGCAGTATACTTATAAATGTTCAACCAGACAGATTTAAAATGTTTAGTTTGGATGAATAACACAACGAATGTTAACTACTGCGAATAAAACGTAGAGAGACCTGCTAACGGCTCTGACAACTGTGTGCAGGGAGGAGTGACGGGACACTCAAGGTATAGTATTTATATAGTATTCATATAGTATAGTAGGAAAAACGTTATTGCTACAAGATCTTTGAAGGAAGATAAGAAAATAACAGATTTGAGAAACAGTACGAGTAAAGTTACCCGTTGATAAAGTATCTGTTGCTCTATCTCGCCAACATCACCTGCTGTTTCTCTGTTACTACATAACTATTCACTCCGATCTAACGAGGCGGTTTCCCTTTCTAGTTATAGAATATTTCCATCCATTACTTTTGCAATGTGTGCAGGTTACGGCACAAAAAACAAATCTTTGTCATTCTGGTTTGTTTCCTACCCGCCTGCATGTGCACACGCCTCACAATGACTACGTTCACATGCACACTAATATTCAACTAATATTACAAATATGACAACTTTCTGAATTTGATCCGGGTCATGTAAACAGAATATTGTGTTTGGATGTTCCAAATTAGGCCTTATTCGGAGTGGAGCATTTGACATGTGGGGTATGCAGATATTATTCTGTTTCAGGAGCATTCTTCAGAATACGAGTCTCAATTTTTACCGTTTTTTACCGCAATTTGTGCCTCACGGCCTCCTGCCTGTTAACGGTCGGCTCTGTGCGTTGAAAACTTGTTCAACACAAACCAACCAGCCAACTGTTAGTAGAGATGAACGTCCAAAAGAGAAAGCTCACATGTCTGCTCGGAAGAAGAAGCTCATCTACTTTTAAAACTTATGAAAGGTTTGGATATCAAGAGGTTTTTTTGATATGCACACATATCTCAACAGCCACCTTTTAAAGAGGGTGTTGAAGGAATGAAACGGGGACGGTGCGTTCTCTCGGCTGCACCGGAATATATTTATTTGTATTAGCTTTTTAACCAAGGCTACTAGGAATTTTGTCTTTTTCGGAATAAGGGAATATTTTGAGCAGGTAAACGTAGTTAGTTGAGTAACTTGGAAGCATTACTTTTCTGATTTATCATGCAAAAAAACAACAATAGCCACCCTCCGACATGCTCTGATGAACACCGCTCTGTCCTTTGAAGTTTCCAGACTTACTGCTATTGTGGATCCGTTTTTGCCCACTCCTCCCGTAAAAATAACTCTGAAGTAATTAGTGCAGGAGAAGATGGCTCCCAGGAAAGTGCAGATGGCCGGAACCATTTTCATCTGGATATTTAGGATCGGAATCTACAAATCAAGACATTAACAAAAACACACTAACATTAAGCAACAATACAACTGAAACAGTCACATTAAAAGACGTGTTGATCAAACTTCCAGCTGTGAGTTCACAATGAAAACATTAGAGAACGGTAAAAGCCTTCTGACAGACAGTCTTTGTATTAACAGTCAAAACATGAATGTTAGAGCAACATAACACAAACGTCTTTACATAATTCATCATCAATCTCATTCGTGTAAATCTGTAGGAAGTAGAACCGATCACAATTACCAGTGACTGCCAAAAAGCAGATCCTCCCACGGCGGCCAGCAAATACATGATTATAATGAAGATTTGCACCTCAGTCACATCAATGCTGAGCGGGAGGAGAAAGCAGAGAGTGGACAGTGAGGATTAGTGACGTCTACCAGCAGCACACCGTCGCCCTGCGGCCTTCCTCCACAACACGCCGCTGGACCTGGAGCTCAGGGGAAGTCCGATTCGGAGGATTCTACAGGAAAGCAGCTGCATTTAAGATGCAGTCAGTTCTATTTCACTAGCTCCTCTCTTTGATAACCAGAGACTCCAGGAAGTCGCTGACGTTTTGTTATGAGATACAGCGTGTTGTGCTAAGCTAGGTCAAGCACAGAGACGTGAGATTTAAACACCTCACTCTCAGACAGACAGAGAAGACAGTCTGTTTATTACGGCTGCAACTGTCAAATATTTACATTATCAATTCATCTTTTGATTCTTTTTTTGTTTTATTGAAGTTTCTCAATAAAACATCAGAAATTTGTGAAAAATTCCAGACAAAACTTCCAAGAGGAAATGAGAAATTGTTTATTTGGTTCAGATGTAAGATTTGTGTTATATTTGGAGAAAGTTTTTTATTCCCTAACATCTATTCAGCAGGTGTCTCATCAGACCTCGTTTTGGTGGCGTTTGGAATTAATACAATTTTCTGCTCACATCGTAAGAAATAAGGTAGTACTTAATGCCACTAATCAGAGCTTGGATCTGGTTTATTGAGTAGTAAAGAAGTTCAATTGAGGAATAAAATATCTCTCAGGTATTCTCAGGAATCTGAATATACATATTCCTACTTTAGCGTTTATTGAGTCTGTACTGAGTTGTTTGTCGTTTGTCTAACTTAGTAATATCCAGTAAAATTAGAACCAATTTTAGAATTTGCAGTAAAACATTGGGAGCTTCGACATCGAGCAGTTTGCGGACAGTTAGTTCCCTTCAACGTGTTTTTAAGAGGTCAGCGGCCATTGTGGAAGCAGGCAGCAGGCAGCCATGCAGCAACAGCCAGGAGGTTTACCATCATGTTCCACAGACAGGGGCCCACAGTGGCTGTGAGCATCTGTAATCCTGCTAGACAGATCTGCACCTCTGTCATGTCAAATCTACACACAGAATACATCAACTCTTAGTAACCGCTAATGAAATCACTACCGTTGAAGTGCAACTAGATCATCCTCTCTTTAATAAATCAAGTGAACACAATGTGTTTTCAGATTCAATAATGAAAACCTCTAAAACATGAATGCAGCAGGTCTGTTTGTTGAGGTGAGTAACGACCAGTCGATGATTTAATGTCCTTTTTCCAGCACTTCAGGCTTCTAGTCTGTTTTACTCAAACTCACACGAGTCACCGAATTTGGCAAAATACTTGTTTGCCTTTTTGAATATTTAGTGACTGAATGAATCAATGCATACGTATAATAACAATGATTCAGATAGAAGGATGATCAATATTTTAAAACAGATATATTGTACATATACTTAGTTATGTTTATTTATTCTATTTTCATGGTTCTTGACTTTTGCAGTACTTACTCTTTTATTTACTGTTCGTTCATTTTGATTGTTATGCACCAAAACACAAAGGAAAAACAAGCAGCTTAGTCGACTCACATGCCGAAGCGCAGCGTTCCTGACACGTATGTCTGCCAGTGAGCACAGTAGAACATGAACATCCCAGCGAAGCAGCAGAAGAACATCCAGTCAGGGTTGGTGCCCATCTGCACTGCTATGCTGGTTCCCAACACCACAAACACTGCAGAGACAAACACAAACAAAAGACTTTAGATTCACTGAGACGCAGAGGAACAAAGTCAAACGTGAGGAAACTGACCCGTGGAGAGGGAGTCACAGCCGTGGTCAAACAGCTCTCCCAGCGGAGAGCTGCTATTGGTGCGTCTGGCCTGCTTCCCGTCGATGGCGTCCAATGACTGGTAGATGAACAGACCCACGGCACACAGCAGGTACGCCCAGAGAGGAGCCTGAAACAACAAGGTCGTATGCAGCAGAAACACGAGTGAATCTGATCTCTTTAAAGTCAGGTGACCCAGAAAGGCCTTCAGCAAAACAAAGAGATCACAGTTCATGTCGTGGGTCACTACCAGTACAGCTCATATCTTCAGAGATCAACATGGAACTAAATGATAGCGCAACTTAGACATTACTGTGACCTTTGCATGAGAACATTTCTCTCTAACTCAACCTTTTTTTAATTGAATACCCGTGGTCTGTATAATCAGGGGTGTCTTGCTGTGATCAAGATCCGTTTCCCTGAACTGCTCCATTATTAATCAGACGTCCCCGTAATCAGATACGCCCCGAGCGGACTGCTGAGCTGTACAGAAAGAGGCTCAGAGCAACGACGGCCCCAATTATAAAGAAACCGTCAATAAACAACACTGGGATACCTGCAGACAGTAGAGGCAGAAGCACCTTCACCTGCTCAGACAAACTGACCTCTAACCCGAACCCACACTTTAGTTTGTTTAGTTTTAAACCAGGCCTTCATCTCCTTTGTAATTTCCCAATATGTGATTGTATTTGAACAAGAAGCCTCCGTGTTTTATGATCTCCTTTTGATTTGCCATAAATGCAAATTTATATTCTCAATACAAAAAACAGCTTATTCATCAATTCATCTAAATTTCTTCTCTAATGAGTGAAGGAAAACACGAACTCTAGCATGTTAAATATGTTTTAACATGAAGGCCGTGCTCTAGAACGTTGTTTCAGAATGAGGACTAACCTGCTCAGTGGCGGTTGGACAGTAATAAATGAGCACGAGGGTGGTGAAGACGTTGGTGGCCAGGCCGATGATGGTGATGAGGTTGGGGGCGATCCAGGAAGGGACTCGTCCCACCAACCATTCCCAGTAGCGCTGCATCAGAGGCTCCAGCAGGGAGCGTCCAGCACTGCTGTACCTGCAGGGACCAACAACAGCCAGGTGAGGATCTGCTGACTTCACTCTGGAGGTTTACCTGCCTCCCAGAAAAAATGATGCGACGGCACAATATGGGAGTCACGACAAAGGGCTGGGTGATGATTAATGGGACTGTTGTTGACTTTCGTTGGGGCTGAAAAATCGAAATTGAAAGAGCGAGCTGAGGACTTTGTCTTCACAAGTTGTAGCAAGTTACAGTTAAGTTTGCATGAGAACAAAAAGTAAATCCTGGTTGTTGTTTTGGTAACGCACTCCCAGCAAGTCGAAGCCTGTACATTTACACTTGAGCAAAGGCACACAGGAGAACAGCGCTCTGAATCATTTCTGTTACTCGGAGCGCTCAGGAGTGGGCTTTGTCCCTTTGAACTTCAACAGCATCTCTTTCACACAGCAGAGCCACAGACGACGTAGCTCAACGCACACTGAACACATCGCTATCAGACTGCTTCACCTCGGGGCGTTGCTCATTAGTTCTGTACATTCCGCTGCTAAACCATAGATAAACTCACTGCACATAACATTAAATAACTCCACATCAGGCTTTACTTCAGTGTGTCTCAGAGGAGTGTTACCTGTGCTCCTCCAGTCTCTTGAGCTGGTGTCGGGACAGCGGGGGTGCGGGCAGCTCGATCAGCCTGCGCAGCACTCCGGGGGCCAGCCAGCAGGCCGCCTCCATGCCCATGCCCGGCCCGGGGTCCTTGTCCCGGACGAGGCTTCGGCGAGAACGCAGGCCCCCACCTTGCGGCTGCTGCTGCCCCGTCGCACTCATGGAGCCCTGCTGCCTGCTGCTCTGGTCCCCGATGGCTCTGCCTCTGCCTCTGCCACTGTCCTGCCGGAGGGGCTAAAGATCCACAGTGGGGCCTAGTGAGGCAGGACGAAACCTAGGAAAACAAGAGCCCAATATCACAATACTGTCGTGTGGAAATATCACAATATACTGCATTTACACATATTCACAAAACCCATGAAGCATTTTACTAAAGCTAGAACCCAATGATTATTTTATTATTATGACAGCAATAGCTAAAAAGCAGCTAATCCTCACATGGAAGGAATCAACAAAACGTACTTTAAGTTAAAAAGTACACGATATACAGAATGGCTAATTTCAAATTAATGTATATTAAAATATTGATAATAATAATTACTGACGTATTCTTATGTAGATGTAATGTAATCAATTAAGTCCAAAAATAATCTTTTCAAAGAAAGAAAAATAAATAGCAATAAAATATTAAATCCAAGATGTAGACGGAAGATTAAACATTATAACTTCCCTTTTTACATAGTATAAATTCTTATAAGCAGCCCTTTACTACTAGGTCAATGTTATACAAAAACAAAACAAAGTTTAGATACAATAATAATCACACCTCATATATTTCATAGGTTTATGAGTTATTAACCTGAATCTACAAAGTAACTTAAGTTATCAAACACATGTAGTAAAGTAAGAACTGAAGAAATACTCCAGTAAAGTACAAGTATTTCAAACTATACTTAAGTACAGTACTTGAGTAAATGTACTCGTTACAGTCCAACCAAAAGGGTAATAAAATGCCTTGAACTGTTGTCACACGTGTGTTATTGATGGTACCCTTCATTATATCAGCAGAGTACCAACCACGTGACTACAAACATCTGTGAACACATGAATACCAAACACACCGTTACATGCTGCTAAACAAGTCAAAGACAGTGTGGAAGATTCACTCCGTGGAATCCCGTCTGTGTTACTAAACTATTTCTTGTGACTGTCAGCAAGAACATGAGCTACTGACGACTGCAAAACAACAACCTGCCTAGGCGGTCTGCTAATGCTACCTAGCATACTCGCAGCTAGCTACCATGCTAGCTATGCTAGTTCCACATCAGTACCGCTGCTGCTGAGGATTAGCATTAGCTGCTAGCTGGTAGCTACGGAAGACTTCAGTCAAGAGTGGAAGTTTCCAGTCTACTCGCTTGCTATTAGGCTTGTTATCACTTCTTCATATTCACAGAACTGAAAATACCACCGCGCATTAAAAGACATTGATGAAGTCTGAGCGTACCTGACACCTCACCTGGTGATTGCGGCTACTTTAAGTTAGCTTGATTAGCTAACCCCGAAGACAGCTAACTGACGGATGTAACACCGACTGACCTGGCCGATTAAAGGACGAGAGCCGCGGACAACTCCGAGGGGGGCGGGTGAGAGGGCGCTTCGAGGATCCGGAAGACAGGACCCCTCTGTGGGCGGATAGTGTTTAGAGTCGCTCTCTGTGACAGTTAGACCACCGCAGGGACGTTCGCAGCTGGAGGTGGATCACCGCGACCCGGTGACTGTCACTGTGGTTGTCACAGCAAGCTAGTTCACGTTCGTTCACGTTAGCCATCACGTAAATCTCGCGTAGTTTCCTTTTCTTTTTTTTGGTGAGTTTAGTTTGCACTGGAAGCTCATTTCTGCAGCAAAAAAAAATATTTATATATAAATAATTGAATAAAAATAAAAATATGTATAAAAACAAAAAAGATGAATAGTTAGATCATAAAAATACGAGATAGAAAGTCAGCAAAAATAAATAAAAAAATTACAAAAAAACGTGGCTTTACAACAGATGAAATAATTCATTTGATTACTGTTTCACGTGGGATTGTGCTGAGCAAACGCACCCCTGAGAGGATTTTAAGCAGCTCTGTCTCCCGGGTAGGATGGAAAAGGCTGAAGAGTGAAGGCAGGGACACGAGCTGCGTTTCAAACTACATACTTTTTATTTTTTACTTTTAGTACACACTGCTTCTGTTCTTACATGTTACGGTTAAATGCAGTATTTACATGTATTTAATTGCACCTTGAACCTAAAATACACTTTTACAAAAGATAACACATTAGAAGCTGTCAATGGTTTGAAATGGTTTACACTTCCTGTCTCCGAAGTAGTAATGGTAAATGTACTTGACCACTTCATGTCAATATTCACCCTTTCACATGCATACACACACACACCAAGGCTGCCATGCAAAGTGACAACGTGCCCAACTAATGTTAATATTAATTCACACACATGAAAGCAAAATGAGTCATATTTGCATGGTGTATTTATATTTATTTTTGAAGTAACATTAGATATTTACAGTTAAAAGAAAATCAATTAGCATTTGGGAACACAAGATCTTGCGAGATCGTGTGTTGCTGAGGTGGAAAACACCTGTAATGTTATTTTGTACTTTTTTAATCAAGGTGAAAGCTGGTTTCACACTTTAAGAGATTGCTATCCATTATTGCCATTTGTTTTAATGTTATTATCATCAGTGTGCCATATTAACATTGAGGTTAACGCCGAACAATTATGACACCACATCAAATTAAAATAGTTCTCTTCATACTGATCTGATTTTAAACTCTTGGAGATATTTGGACACGTCTGCAGCTCACAGGTTGTCTAAAGCCAAACGATGGACACCAATCATTATTTGTATTATATTTATGTGTACAGAGGCTTCATGTGTGTGCATTAAAGGGACGTTAGGCCTCTCTGTCTTGCTGTTGAGTCAGGTAGGGATTAAAGAAGTCTCTCAGGAGGCTCTGCACCCGGTCGGGCTGGGGGTTCCCAGCAGCAGGGACCAGCGCTGGATTCAGAGCCAGGTTCAGGACCTTTGACGGGTTGAAATCAGGAGACCGAGTCTGGGCCGTGTGGAGACCCTCGATGGCGCTGGACAGCCAGATGAGTCTCTTGAGACTCTGGATGTTCCGGCCGCGGTCGTGCATCAGCTGGTGTTCGGTCACAGCTCGGCGACTGCAGGGAGGACAGAGACCGGTGCACCGTCAGTACAGGTCAGACATCACACTTTTATTCTTCAAATGTAGTGAAACAGAAATTAAAAGCTATTATGTACACAAGTAATAGGTGTATACATATGTATAAGCATCAGACAAACAACATAAATAAAATGTCTACATACACGTGTTGTAAACAATATAAACAAATAAATGCAAATAAATCATTTAATTAGGGAGAAACTTTGTTTTGTTAATGTTACACACAGCGTTAGAGTCATTCTGTAGCACAAGTGAGGTGAGCTGTGATGGTTTGTTTCTTTTTAGGAGCAGGAAATAGTTTTTTCTTTGTAGATATTTTGTTGTTTTGCTGTGATTCTGTGTCTCCGTATATTTCAAAGTATTCTTCTCAGCCCCAGCTGATGCACATCAAACATTTTCCCACTGCTGCTTTTATTAAGTTACTTCACATTTTGGTCTTAAAAATTATTCAGTTCTCTGCGCCACTTAAAAATGATAAAATTAGGCGGGAACGTGCGTCTCACCTCTCGTTTTGTTGACACTGGCTGGTTGTGAAGACAACGAGAAGCATGACAGCGAGCCACCGCACCGGCCGGAGTGACGTCTGCATCTTCTGGAAGAAAGAGCGGCAAGAAACACGTTAAAAACTCTTCATGTGAGAGAAAAGAAGGGATATCTACTAATATCTGTAAGTCTACCGCTTGTGACCCGTTCAAAGAAAAAACGTTTTTATTTTGCTGTTTTTGAATAACTTTTTAGTTCAATTCAATTTATTTTTACAGCCCAAAATTACAAATTGGCCTCAGATGCAAAAGATCCCAAAAAAAAAAACAAGTTCTGAGGAAGTAAAATCAGAAAGAGAAGAAAAGAGCAAAACATTTGAGAAGAGTCAGGAAAACAAATATTCGTTCATAAATAAGTGCCTGTGAAGAGGAGCTCCTTACACGTTTCATGGCCCAAATTTTCATCCATTTCTTCCATTTTTCCGCACAAAACCTCAGTGTTGTCCTTTAGTAACAATGACAAACACAACTTGACTGTTTAGAGCCTAAGAAAGGATGAATATCCTCCTCCATTGAATGTAAATATATACGAAATCTGCAAAAAGAAAAAAGCTACGCACATATTTTTAAATGTTTCAACTTCTTCCAGGGCGCTAAAAATCCCGGGCCAGATGTTTAACAGTCAATGTGTGTTGTTTTCTGCATGTTGAATCATTTTCCTAAATGCCGGAGGACCTGGAAAGCAGTTTGTTCCTCACAGACAAACACGTTGAACATTAATCACCACATTTACAGAAGTAACTCTTAACAGAATATAAGAAAACACAGATTACAGAAGTAACTAAAAAAACGTAAATCACAATCACACACACACTCGTTTAGTTATGATCTCTCTACTTACATAGACCTTGTAGGTGACAGCAGCTCCTCTAATGATCAGACACTAAACTGACTTCAGGTTCGACCTCCAGACCTTTTTATAAAAACCCCTGACACACACACACACACACACACACACACACACACACACACACACCTCCCACAGAATTAAGACTCACAACAGACTCAAAGTGGGGCGTTTGATTTGCTTGTGAAACTAACGTCAGCACCGCCATCATCTCTCTGACACGTGATTCTCCGGGTAATTTGTGAGGATACAATCCGGGGGGGGGGAGGTTTACACACTCGCAGATAACTCTTTACATAATCAGGTGTTTTTGAAAAGGAGGATGAAATTCAATTGAGGGATTATCATTTTTCTATTTTCTGGTCTAATCCATCCGGTTCCTCTCGGAGAGATTCAGGAGTCTGACAAAGAGGAATTTATAAAAATGGGTTTTTATTGATGTGCGAGGGTTCAAACACACGGCAGTGAGTCAGTGAGGATAAACTCAACGTCAGCAAACTGTCAGCTCAGGTTTAAACTTTTGGTAGCACTTTGTATGACGCCAATAAACATACTTATAATACGTTTACTATACTGATATTTAATGCATTATAATCTGCCTATCACTGGATGATTATAGCTGTAAGCAATCATAAATATCCATAATGCTTTATCAAAAATAATCACAACTCACCATAAAACATTTTAGACTTATAAAGTCAACAATCATAATACTTTACAATTGCTGGTCATAGTAATGCACTATCATAAATCATCAATTCATTATGAACACTGTTATAATGCATTATAATGTGATCATAACTTATTCTATAAGTCATTGTTCGCTTTTAAATAAACGTTCATTTGATTTTTGTTACTTCTAATCTTTGTATAATACATGATAATGCCGTTATGATGCATTAGAATGTGATTACACACTCTAGTGGTCATTGTTTGTTTTAAGTAAACATTGATTTTACAATTCTTTGTGTGTTGTTCTTCCATAGATTTCATATTTCTTTACCCGACCATTTAAAGTAACTTATAATCACATTATAATGCACCATAACGTGATTATTATGCATTGTAAAAATAATACTATGGAAATTGTAATGAACTATGACCCTTGTAGAGACCAGCAATTAAGAAGTATTATGATTCTTGACCTTATAAGTCATTATAAAATGCTTCACAATGAGTTACGAGTATTGTTATAAAGCATGTTCATATTGTAGAGTGCGTATAACTATGATAGTACTATAACCCGTTTATAAGGCGGTATATGTTCATAACCCGTTGACATTGACGTCATAGAACGTGTGAACAAACTTGTGTGGACACGCAGTTCTTTCTGTGGTTGAGATGCTTGTTGCCTGGAGCTCCTTCACAGTGAAACCTCCTCCTCCCCCTCCTCCTCCTCCCCCTCCTCCCCCTCCTCCCCCTCCTCCTCCTCCTCCTCCTCCACGAACGAACCGCCGGTGAAGTGAAGTCTCCGGTTGCCGCGGTGTCATCACACTCGCCGTTAGAAACTCAGTCGTCTTGACAACACCTTCCAGGACTCAATCCCCTCCGTGACAAACGAAGGCTGCCGCGGGAGGCTCGTGGGCGGAGAGAAGCAGCGAGGACACGTGATTTAATCCATTCGAGAGTAAATGAAGAAAGTCAAAGACAAACGACGATGGACAGAGAAGACAGAGAGATCTGGCGAGAAGGAGAAGAAAAAGAGAAGAGACGAATCAGCGGATGGAGGGAAATATGTCTCACAGCATGAAAGCACAAAGCCCGATACAGAGCCTGCATTCACACAACTTACGTTTCTACTGGCACATTTAGGAAAAACAGCAATTTATCACATTCCTTATGACTCTTAAATCTCTGAAGTCAAGTCAGATTAGATCCAAGATGGCCGCAGTGCAGAAACACCTTCTGACACGTTTTAGAGTAAAGTGTGTAAAACATCACTGGTCGTGATGAATAAAACAATATTATGTTCATTTTAATTAAGCATTTCACAGGATGCTACACTACTTTTCTTTTTATCAAATGAAGCTGCTTTGATTTAGTTTCAAATCACTTATCTGCACTCCTCAGATCTTTCAGTACACATATAGTATTTACATCAAATATGAACTCGTGCACAATGGCCCATTTCAGAATCATATCTATATTATATTACTGGATTATAATGATGCATTAATGTGTTGCAGTAAGTCTGCTTAGCTCCTCCCCTTTGCCACGTTCACCTTGCATGTGCATGTCATACCTGGTGCTCCATCACACTTTTTCTGGGGGCCAGAAATGCGGAAATGTGGTCATCGCCTCTCTGCTGCTTTCATTTTCTTGTTCTTTAGTCGAGCCCATTTTCACTGAGCTCGTCCGGCTGCAGCTCACTTTACATCTTCACATTAGAGGCACATCTTGGGGATGATAACAATAACATTATTGATCATGCATATACATATATAACTGGTATTGTCGGTGATTTGTCAGTAAGTAAATTGCTGTACTTGATCCCATTTAAGAGTGAACCTTTGCGCTGAAGAGTCTGAAGCTCTTGATTTACCAATCTCATCCACATGAGCCAGAAGTAGTCCAGTAGTTCAGCATCTAAGAGTCTAAAATCTGTGACATTCAGACAAAGCTGATCAGGGAGCTCAATGCCTATCACGTTGATATTTCTTGCCATCAGCTTATTGATTTACAGAATAGAATGTCATCACTGCCCCTCATCATCCAGAGTCAGCTGTGATCTGTTCTTCAGCAGGAGGCCCGTCTGGTGCAAAGCAGCGAGCGTCCACGTGGTGGCAGTGCTGCACTGAGCAGCTGATGAAGAAGGTTTCACCAGAGCTGCAGGAGACTAAAGACATTTTGTCTGATATGTATCAAATACTGATAGACAGCGCTCCCTAGAGGTGGAGCTGTTCATGACAGCCACTATATTCTAGGAGCCTGAGCAGTAACAGAGCTAAAGATGACAAGTCTACCCTGACAATGGCTCCAAAGGAAAGATTTCCAGTCTGTTAAGATCCACCGCGTTTAGAATCGGGTCTATTCCTCCTCAAGGTCCGTTTTCATTGAATCTGACGATGTAATAATTAATACACATGTATTAATCCTGCCTTGAAAAGCACCAAGTTTGGCCGAAACGTCGAGCTTACCGTGCGGCCATCTTCTTCTGAGTACATGACCGACCCCTTTTCTTCGGCGTGCGTTCACCAGACAACCTTTGCAGCTAAGCCATATTCCCTCATGGCCTTTTATCAAAGGTTGCTCATGTCATCTGTCACTTTAACCAAACAGTGATGCTCACACAGATACTGTACCTTTTACAGTCACGAAGAGGTACAAATATCCAGAATCTTTACAAGAAAAAGCTCAAATTTGGGAAAGGTCGGATGAAATAAACTTTTTTTTCCTGGTGGATTAGAACTCACATTATCAGTGCTTTTTGTTAATCCCTAGAGGAAGGACCTGTGGACATTAAGAATATCTATATCTGGCATTAATGGCCTACAGGAGTATTATTGCTCATTATCACAGGTCACAGGTCTTTGTAGACAGTTTCTGGGAACGTCCAACCGGTAAGAGGCCCCCGGGTTAGACCCAGGACACGCTGGAGAGATTTCATATTTTGGCTGGCCTGGAAGTATCATATCAGACGTTTGAAAACCACACAATACCTATCCATACACATACACTGTATATATGTGTGTCTATAGCTGTAGTCACTGTTGGTTGAGGTCTTTTCATAGGATTTGTTGAGAATAAGGAATATTAAACCTTAAATTGGACATATGAGAAACTACTGTGCTTGTTCACATACATTTGGGTCAACCCAGTCAGATGATTGTGGTTTCCCTAAATCATAAAACATTGATTGACTCAGCGAGCCAATGAGATCTGGCTCCTCTTTATACGTGACATGCAGGCTCATTAAAACATAACGCCACAGTCTGAGGCACCTTTCTATCAGAGCAGACTGACGGTTCAGAGAGAGACGGTGAATATCCAGACAGAGAGTATGAGAACAATTAGGTGTTTGTTTTAAAAGATGAAAGCACGTAAACATGTTCTGGTAGAAACCCAGAACACAAGCATAACGAGCACGATATGTCCTTCAATACTTCATCATAATCCCTTGAAGCTGCTCTCTTAAAGGACAATAAGTCTAAACGTATTTAAACTGTTGCTCTTGACTAAAGCATTCTGGGATTTCCAGTTCAAAGTTATTCAATGTTAATAATGATTTATGAGGCGTGATGGTCATTCCTCTCCCAGAAGAAGCCATTCATTCAGTACCTCAAATCTAAATAATAAGTCAATTCAAAATCTGTAAAAATAAATCTTTCCAAAATAAATCACAAATTGACACGGATGTATTTCAAATTCCAATGGCTTTATTTTATGTATATAGATTTGTATATATTTATATATATTTATATATATTATATATATATATACTTATGTCACAACCTTTACTCAGTTGCTTGATTATCATCTTTTGTTCAGCTTAAGTTCAAACGACATGACACTAAGACCAAAGGCATTCCACATGATCATATCTTACAAAAGAGTAAAGAAAACAACATGACACACACACACACACACACACGCACGCACACACACACACATACACACATCAATGTACAGGTATCGTGGTTCTGTTTGTAGAAAGAACGGAAAAATAAAAAGCAGATAAAGAGACGAGAGACGAGCGGACAGTGAGAGTGTGAGGGAGAGAAAGGGAGAAACCAGATGAACCACTGGAGCCAAACTGGAGGATTCTGTTGCATAGATTGAAGCAAACAGGAGGAGGATGTTTGATCGAAAGGGACAGGATGAGAGTGACACACACACACACACACACACACACACTTAGGGAAGCACAGGAAGTTGTATTTTGTCTCCCAAACAAATCACCGCGAGGCTCAGAATCTGCCAGACAGGACGACTGAAGACATGGAGGTCAAGTCACTTTGAGCTAAATGCTAACGGCAGTATGCTAACGTGCTGATGTTTAGCAGAATATTTACCATAGTTTATAGAACACATAAGCACTAACTAACTAGCAGGGAAACAAAATGAAGACTTTGACCTGATGATGGCGCTAAATTAAGAGTCAGAGAAATGATTTATGAACCTCATGATGGCGCTAGAGGAAGAGTCAGAGAATCACCGGAGTCAGACGGATTCATCCTCTGGGGAGCATGAATGTCTTAACGAAATTGAATGACAATCCGTCAAACAGTTGTTGAGATATTTGAGTCCAGACCAAAGAAATAATTTGACGCTAAACTCAAGTGAACAAAGGATTCACTTTGTCCTCATCAGAAGGTTTTGAAACGACATTTAGACGTCCGTGAGGAATAAAATGTACAGAAAATATAAACTATAAATGAACCGATAGCTGAATAAATAAAATAACAAAAGACTTGGATTCATGGTCTCAGTGTTTCTTGAATCCAAGCGTCTCAACACGCTCGGTTGCACTTTAACGTGACCTCACTCACACATCGATGCAGAACGTTAAACGCTGAAAACACAGTGGGCATGACGGACATTTCTACATTTCATGAAATACTCTTGTTCTCCGTCTTTCCTGTGTCCGAGTCAGAGATATGACAAGACCATGTTTAGCATAGCTTAGCACAAAGACTGGAAGCAGGGGGAAACTGCTAGCGTATCTCCATCAAGAGAGAAAATCTAATCCCGCTCGATTTAGAGACGTAGGAATAGAAATCTAAAGACAATTTGAGGCTTCGGCAGTTTTTTTCTTGGCGTCTTGTTTTAGACTTTTACATCCCGGCAGGATTAAAACGTTGTTTGTTTTTGGCAGTGAATAATCAGATTCAAATGTGTCGTCAGATCACAACGCCGCTCTCAGCCGTCTGACAGAGATGTGAACTAGAGCCCGATCGATAAAATCTGTTTGAACAGATGAATACGGAAACACGTTTTTATAAAGATCACGTAAATTTGGCTATGAAAGAATTGTAATAAGCGGGATATTTTCACTGGAGCTAAAATGATCAGTCAAAATAGGTGTTAGTGTTAATCTTCTGTCAATCAATTAATCTGCAAATATTTTGATAAACAGTGTCAAACTATTTTTTTGATTTTAGCTTCTCTAACGCTGCTTTAATTCATCACATATGAAGATAAAGTGAATACATTTGGGTTTTGAACACATGGAGTCATTTGCCACATTTTAGACAAAACTATATATTAATAAATCCAAAAACAATTGGGAAGAATGATCAATATTGAAATGGATTCTTAGTTGCAGCCAAACACACTACAGCTGACAAAGTTCACTCTGGTGGCAAAAACTCCATTATCCCCCGTTTTTCTCCCAAAAGCTGGAGCAGCAGCGAGAAGCAGGAGGATAATGGATCATGGAGATCAATGGATGTGATCGGTGAGATGATGACACCTGCAGAGCAGCAGCCCACCTGAATGTTTCAGGCCTGCTTAACTGTCATCATCCTCCTCCTCCTCCTCTCACACAGATGAGTGGGTGATGAGTTCAGGAGAATCCGAAAATCTCTGCGTTTGAGGACGGGAGGATGAAACAGTGAAGGATGAGCCGACAGATCAGTTACAAGTTATTCAGTTTCTGGATAAATGAGTCGATGGGAACAAAAAAAAAGAGAAGAAGAATCTTCCATCTTTCATCAATCCATCCATCAGAAGTCACACAGTTTTAATTTCCTCAGTGTGTTTCACCTCACAGTGCAAATACAGCAGTGTGTCTAAGTGTGTGTGTGTGTGTGTCTAAGTGTGTGTGTGTGTAATGTTGCATGTGTTTGGGGGCGTGTATTTGAGATTAATTTGGTAAAAACAAGTCAACATTTTTGGGATGTTTCATTCCATACTAAAACATGCAGAACACAGAACATTGAACACATATACTGAACAGTTAGTTTTATCCAAATGCAGTTTCTCTTTTTGTTTTATATATATATATATATATATAGATATCTATATATCTTTTCGCACAGAGTGGCTTTAGGCTACACAGAACACGACAGACCCAATCGCACCAGGTTGGACATATTGCTTTAAACCACCAAATTTTTGTATATATGTCATGCATGCCACATAGATGATATTATGTTTATACAAAAATAACACCAACAGCCTATTACTGTGTATCATAGTAATTACAGAAAACTAAAGTTTTTCAGTCTTTTTTGCAGTGAAGTTCAACTGAGAAACCATATACATACATGTATATATATATCTATGTATTTGTATCCAATATATACACACACACACATGTACATATATACTAGCTATAAATATATAGAGGTAATATATATACATATATAGATATATATGTTGAGTGGTTATGACTTTTCCATTTGTGATATTCCAGCTTGTTTGAACCATTTTATTTTTTCGTGGATGTTGAAGTGGATGTGAACGTTCTCCAAATAATTCCTTAAGGTCCGACAACAGGAAGCTGCTCTGAGAGAAACAAGGCAGTGCTCTGAGGAGGAAGCAGTCAGAAATGCAACAATGACTGGACAAGAGGAGAGTTCCTGCTCCACACAGAAGTCCGGTTGGAAAACTGAGATCTTCTGAACTCTGCGTCTCCGATGGCGGGCCTGTACTGTGCAGCTGGTGTGAGATATACGAGGGCAACCAGTCCAAAAGACGACCACCACAGAAAGGCCATGGCAAGAGCAGAGGGACAATCTTATCCAGGTGGCAGGAGGGGGGGGGGAGGGGGAGGGGGGTCATGTGACTGCAAACTTTCTAAAAACAAACTTGTGCAGAAGAAGAAAAGGAAACAACTTTGGCAGAACATCCTTAAAGCTTTGCTGGGTGATGATTGGCTGATTGCCTGCCTGCCCCCCCCCCCGTCCGTCCGTCCTATTTCCTGTCACTCGACAGACAGCAGGTACACTTCATCCCCTTATATGACAATATTTACATTGTACTGACTGTAGGAGCACAGCTGTTCTATATCTGTTCAGCAGTTGAACCCAAAAACAAAGAGGAAAAAACGCGTCATCGTTTTGGAAAAAGGTGCGTCTCGTTTAGACGGCAGGAAGAGGAAGTGATGTCACGAGCGCCTTTAACAGTCCTGCTCTCTCTCCCGAGAAATGTTTCTGCAGTCGGCGGTGGTGTAAAAATGTCATCTGTGATTGCGGCTGTGTCCCGTCACAGGCTGCGCCTCCTTTTAACGTCCAAATTTCATGACCAGATCCAAAAAAAAGAAGTTCTTGTTCTTTGGCCTAAATTTAGACGACTCAACCTGAGGTCCGGGGCCGCCCCGAGCCTTTTTGGGTCGCTAGTGTTAATGAGACGGACCCCTCACACCCCCTCTCTGTATGCAAACATGTACAGCAGCAGTTAACCATGACAGAAGACAAACACTTAAATGAACAAAAACAGTTTGGCTGTGAAATGCAAGAAAAATACCCAAATTTAAACCTCATGGCAACCCCAAAACGTAAAGGTATCACAGCTGCTGGTCACAGTATTTAAAAGCATCTTTAAATACCGACATGACGTTGACAGAGGAACTCAGAGAGTGGCCCATGTTAGCGAAGGTTCTCATGGGTCCAACTGGTTTCCAGCAACCGAGACGCGCTGGGTTCAGATTATGTTCCGTCCGGTCGGGTCCTGTAGGGCCCTGCTGTGTTATAGTCTAAGGGCGCTTTCACAAGCCAAAGTACTTTTGGTTGAACCGAATCAGAGTAACATTGATGTCACTTTTTGGTCTGTTTTCTATTTAGTCTGGTTCGCTAATTAAAGCAGAACAATTAAAACAATGCATATTGCTGTTGCTTTGAGTCGGCACGGGTCTACGGTGAGCACAAATCTCTTCTCCAGTTTATCTTGAGCGACTTTATCCAGCATATTCTGCATGTTCTCAGATGTCAGTGAAACATTGGTCGGTCATCTCCCAATCGTGTTAACCTGCGCAGGTTGCCTGCTTTTTTTTTGTTCACTTCACTGCAACCGAACCGCACTAGGGCTCGATTGGTAACAGTCCGAGACCGCCTCTTGCTGACAGCCTGTACCGGTTGTTTTGGTTTAAAAAGGACGAAATGTTGGCTTGAGAAAGTCCTTGAGTGCCTTTTTTGGGGATCTGAGTCTTAAGATGCTGTTGAGGAACAGGGACCAGGCCTCTTTTAAAAAACAAACAATAAGAATTGGGTTCAGGTTTTCTTTTCATGGGTCCACTTCAAAGACCTCGAGGGATTTTTTTTTTTCATGATTCGGGCCGGTTCTGCTTTGGTCCTCAGGTCGCTCTCTCAAGTTTCAGGTCCGTAAAGACACACCTTCACAGGCCACGCCTCCTTTCAACAGAGGCGGGGCCTGAAGCGGGACACAGCCGTCAGCTCCGACACCAGTCAGTCGGAAAACGGCATCAGTCCACTCATTCAAAGAAATCAGTCGCAGTGGCTTCAAAGTACAGAAACAAAGAAACCCAGAGGTTGGATACATAATTACACACTCCCATTTAATGTTTGATACAGTTAGCTGTATTCACGTTGCATCGGCTGCACTCTGATGGAGTCGGATAACTGCGAAATCACATGGCGTGTAGTGTGTCACAACATGTTAGATAAAGTGAATATACTCATGTAAAAGGGGGCTGATGAGACTAGACTGTTGAGATTCCAATTGAGCGGCCGACAGGAAGTAAACAAGTCACTGCAGGTTTCTGAGCCCTAACATCAGGTGACCAAGACGACACACGTGGCATAAATATTAGAGAGCTGTAAAAAGACAGTGTCCACGTTAGATTCATCTCATTCATGTACTGTACTGTCACCAAACTCTTCAGCCTATACATATATATTCATATATCTCCAAAATATTAAAAAGTACTTAATATAAAAATACAGAAGAGTTGTAAAAAATGAGCAAAACATTGAATTTTATATGAAAACCATGCAAGAAAGATTCCCCATTCAGTTAAATAGTAACTCTAAGATTCAGGAAAGCAAGGGAATGAAAGGGAAGCGGTCGAATGAGAGAAGTGCAGGCGAACTGCCACCCACTTGCTTTTCATGTAAACATTGTAGAGGTCCTTTAAACTTGGTTCGGCAGTGACGACTGAAGATTTTCTCCTTGCTTTTTGGTCGTGTTTGGAGTAAAGGGCCGGGGCCGGGGGGGGGGGGGTCGAGGGGTGAGAAAGTCCAAAGGAAACCTCGATAACAATGAGATAAAAAACAATACAGACAACCTATAAAATATGGCTCTGAGTTACATAGAAAAAGCTCATCAGAGGGGAGAGGAAGAACCTAGTCATGACAAAAAGTTGGAAATATGGCAGGAGTAGCACACAGGCTGATGGCTGCTAGGCAGACTAAGAGGGGGTTACACACATCGCTGCTTCTGATTGGAAGATGATTCCTTCCTCTTTTAAGACTAATCTGCAGGACAACGGCAGGAAGTACTGAGCGGCGGACACACGGTGGATTTAACTCTACAGACTGACTGGTGACATCGTCAGTCGGTCGCCTGTCGATCAAACACAGCACAGTGGTAAGATGCGTGATGATGATGATGATGAAGATCAAACATCTTCTCTGCTGCTGGCTGTGTGACGTCACCGATTTCATTTCTGTTCGTAAAATCTGACAAACGAGGGGACGAGAAACACGAGAACTGGTACCGACTCTGTTCAGAGACCCGTCGACTTCCTGTCTGTTCGGAATGAACGTCCTGCACCGTGACCCAAAACAGACTCATCGGTACTGGAACTCTCGATCCATCAGTCGATCTACGTCCGGATCTATGGTCACGAGCTCCGGTTAGTGGTTTACCTCTCTGTCGCCGCATACTGGACACTGGTCCAACTGGGAGGAAGCCCCCCAGCAGACCCAGAACACACTGCGAGGATTATACATCCCAACTGGTCTGGGAACACCAAGGGATTCACCAGGAAGAGCTTCAAGATGTGTCGAGAAGTCAAGATAAGCCTGGGATACCTTTCTTAGTGTCTAACCCTTTTTTATGTGACATCAGGAGAGTCAAGCTGTCGGGCGAGGTCATCCGTAACCCAGATCTAAACGAGCAGGATGGATCGAACTCCAGGATTAAAGGAGGGCTTTTACTTTGAAGAGACACAGGGATGAATGGCAGTAGTGTTCAGGCTCAGTTTGGAGAGTCCAATCCGGAAAGATGTGAGCTCAATGTTTAGTCGACTCTTAACCAAATTACAGTTAGCGGCACAGTGGGGCAGTGTTCAGCGAGGGGGGGGGGGGGGGGGTCGCCTCACAGTGTCACGGTCACAGGTTGTCACTTTTGATTGGTTGTCACACTTCAATATGAGACTGTCAGAGGAGGGGAGGAGGAAGGAGACCAGAGAGCTGGAGACAGTGAATGCAAACACTCATCTCTGACGTATTCTGGTTTTAGTTTCTGTCTTTTCTGTTTCTCCTAAATGAACTGAAGCAAACGTCGAGCTCATCCAGGCGACGAGCGGAGCGGCAGCTGGAATATTTCAGGTTCTTTCTGTTGAAAGTTAAGCGTACGTTGTGGCACCACAGGAGAACCCGCCGTCTACCCGATGAGAGCTGCGATCGGCTCCAGCTCCCTCCTATACATGGGTGAGTCCGATTTAAGACCACACGCAGAGCATGGAGCCCGCCACTGTAGTATGCGAGTACTGATGGGTCTGTTTTTGTCCCGTAGTGCTAACAGGAAGTTCAGTCGTACAGACAGGAAGTTAAAGTTGCTCTGAAATGACGCTGCTGCAGACTAACACACACATAAGGTCGTAGAAACAGAATCCCAAATATTCATTCCTAAATTATCATGCGACTCAACACGAATGAAACACAACATGCATCCTACAGAACAAGAGCCACGCTCCTGGGGGGGGGGGGGGGCAGAGAGAACCAGAACCCGGACCGGATGAGATGAGGTCGGACCCCCGCTGAGCAGAGAGCCGGCCCTCTCTGGACGCCGCCATGTTGGATATTTGAGGGGGGGGTAGTAAACATTCTGTCCTTCCACATGCAACACGGCTGATTAAACAAGAAAAACCAACTCATACAGACACGATAAAGGGAAGAACATTTCTTTTAACAGTTGAACCTTGAACACTGTAGTGTCGAACTCATTCTCAGACGCTTGAATCAACCATCAATTAACATTCGTCAGAGGTTTAAAAACAAACAAAACAAAAAAAAGGTTACATTTTTGCATTTGCCTAAAAATCTTCTGATCACCAAAACCCCGGCTGTTAGCTGCGTAGAGGAGCGGAAAAGCGTATGTACACGAGAATCACTGCACTCTTTGAAAAGTTCTGTGCCGCTTTTGAGAGAGAGAGAGAGAGAGAGAGAGAGAGAGAGAGAGAGAGAGAGAGAGAGAGAGAGAGAGAGAGAGAGAGAGAGAGAGAGAGAGAGAGAGAGAGAGAGAGAGGCCTTCCATACTGGTAATCAATTTCCTGCATTTCTGCATTTTACTATGAAACTGTTTACACTGTGTTTTAATGAATGTTCTTAATTGTTTTTAAATCTCCTTTTCTTTTGACTTATGTTTTGATGCTCTTCATGGTTTTATGTGAAGCACTTTGAATTACCTTGTTGTTGAAATGTGCTATACAAATAAACTTGCCTTGCCTTGCCTTGCCGGAATGAAGCAAGTACAGAACACGACATGCTGCTGCGAGTCCCGCGAAGACCGAACCCAACGTAGTTTAAATGCTTCTCAAAAAAGGATTATCAGGTAAAAAATATACATGATTGGACAAAGACTTCCAACGGTGGAGACTCTGGACTCCACCCTCTGACACGTGTGTGTGTGTGTGTAGTGTGTGTGTGTGTGTGTGTGTGTAGTGTGTGTGTGTGTAGGGTGATGTTGGTGGAGGAACAAACTTACAGGCAGAACGATGCCACAGTCAGTATGAAAGACACAACGTGGCAGGAATGACTGAGGGGGGTGAAGACGATGTGAAGCGCGTGTGTGTGTGTGTGTGTGTGTGTGTGTGTGTGTGTGTGTGTGTGTGTGTGTGTGTGTGTGTGTGTGTGTGTGTGTGTGCAGGATGACGGGATGCAGAGCGACTTCCCTCCTCAGTGCGACAGTTCAGTTGGTGGGATGACAGATGATGCTGATAAAGAGGAGGGAGGAAGAGGAGGAGGAGCTCAGATGGATGACTCGCAGCTGCGTGGGAAAGCGCTGGGCGGCTCTCCTCCTCCTCCTCCTCCCGTCGCCCCGGAGGAGGCGCTGGGGAGGGGGTCGATCTCGTCTCCAGTCTCCTCGATGATGGGGGTGCGAGCCTCCTCCTCGGACTGGGGCACGAACTCGGGATGGGCCATGAAGCTGTGGATGGAGCTACGGGACTCTGGGCTCTCCATCGGGTACAGGGAGCTACGGAACGCGTTCACCACCTTAATCTGAAACCACAAAAAGAAGCGTCAAGAGGAGCGAGCGAACCAACCGCTACAGGCTGTAATGAAAGGTGTGATGTCAAACAGGCAGCGGGGGTTGAGTGTCTGAATCCGGGCGAGGAGGTGCAAAACCACAAAAACACGACGTTAACACGAGGTCGGCTGGGTGAGGACATGGTGGGAGAACTCAAAACTGAATGCCACAAAACATCAACACAAAAAGGTCAAACAAATAGTTCAGGAAGACAAACCGCAATGAAGGAGTCAGCAGCAGGCGGCTGAATGTGGAGGGGCATCAAACCACAACATCACACACAAGCCAAACACACCTCTGTATCCCAAATTATGTTAATTAGACTCAAAGTCAGAGACGTTGTTCTAACACCTTAATCTGCTGCTTTAACTTTCTCCTCTCTTCTAGATTCAGTCTTTCCAGATGTCGGGGCCTAACAAGAGCATCAGTGACTTCATGTTCCAGCTCATCCCAGATGTGTTCGCTGGTGTTGAGGTCAGGCCTCTGTGCAGACCAGTCGAGCTCTTTGTGCACGGGGACATTGTCATGGTGAACGTTGGAAGCAGGTTTTTTACTGGAACATTGAGATTTATCTTTATTGGAGATAAGGGACACAAACCAGGAAATACACACCCCGATCTGAAACAGGACGGACCGGACGTCCACATCCTGGAGCCCTTTATCATTTACACACTTTCCCTCAACCTTCCTCCTGCCACTTAATGCTTTCTAACATTACCCAGAATGCTTTTTGACAAACAAACGCCTCAAATTAAAGTTCAGTCTGTGAGGACGGACTCTTCTGTCCTCACAGATCCTCATATATCGACATTGGCACCCGCCCACCTGCTGAATGCGGGTGGAATTGGGCTGTGGCGGTAACGCAGTGACACTTGCTCGCCACTTTGGTGGGTGGAACATTCTGCATTTACATAAAGTATAAATATAAAGTATTGTCGTCTCCTCAGAAGGCATGTGAAATTATTCACTCATTGAAATGAGGTTCGTTCATTCTTCCGCTATTGTCTTTCGCGACAACTCTCGATAAAGACGAGAAGGAAGCGCGATGACTCACTCTTTAGAAATAAGCTCTTTTTTATGCTTTTGTCTTAATCAGCTGCACGTCGTCATGCAAAAGGAGCCGAACACACGAACATCAGAGCTGAACATTTGATCACTGCAGTGATATACGTGTTGTGTAGTTATGATCAGGGGGTTTAAAGTGGTCGTTTACATTTGAAATAGTTTTAAAATCTCGATTTTCAAGTGAATTGTATCACACAATAGTCAACTTTAATCAAATAAAACGTAACTTACCAACAACACACTGGTGGCAAGTGAAAATGCTGAGTGGCAAATAACTTTAAATAACTACGAGCCACAGCGGCTGGTGAGCAATAAGGGAATAGCCCTGTGAGCGGTGTTAACTTGTGTACTATGCCGATAATTGCAATGTGCAAATTCACCAACATGTTTTCCATGAATCTAATTTTGATGCATATATAAATATGTATCAATACCAACAGCCAATTTACATGCAAGAAGACTTCTGGGGCCTCTGGGGTGTGACGCTCACTTTAGCAGCTAATAATTCAGCCCTGATGGTGTCACCAGTACAGAAGACGTTCAAACCATCCCCACACACACACACACTTGGGAAAAACAACAAACACATGCACACTGTTAAGTATTGATAATCACACTCTGAGCCAGAATCGTTTTGTCCTCTAGCGGCTCTCTTCTCTCTGCCTTAAGTCGTTTCCTCCGTCATGAATCCACAGAGGCTGCAGCTGATCACACTGATTTATACGCACCAGCAGACACTCTTCATCATAATTAATAACCCTGCAGTTCAAAGCTCTCTATTACTGAACCACACGAGAGCTGCAGGCTGAGCACTGCAGCTTAGAGCATACATGCAACCATCACACACACACACACACACACACACACACACACACACACACACACACACACACACACACACACACACACACACACGCACACGCACACGCACATGCACACACACGTGGAAAAAAAGCTCTTGGCTGTTAAACCATGAGACTTGCTGAGCCTGACAGTTTTAACCCTGCTCAGGATTAACCCACAATATTATCTTGGTGCCCAGGCTGTCGCCTCGGAGAAGAAGAATACAAAAAACAACAACGAAAATAGAGCCGGATTATTTTTTTTAAGCTTCTTTCTCTTCTCGTCGGCCAACAGTTGTGATCTTTCGTCGACCCGTCAGGCAGCAAGTCACATCAGGGTTAATCGACGCATGTTCAAGAGTTTAAATCTCCACAACATGCAGGAGGACGAGAGGCAGCAGGCTGAGACGGAAGTGATGATGGATAGTAAAAAAAAAAGAGGGAAGCAGATTAAGATCAGCAGCAGGAGGAAGGTGAAGTAGGAAGCACAGTGTGGAGTTCAGAGATGGAAACACAGATCAGGTGATCAGGCCGTCTGCAGGTTCACTTTTAGTGGATTTAGATGGTTTATAATAAAGCAACGATGTGTTGATACGTCTGTCTGTACTCGCTCACCTCACTGGTTTTGAACAGATAAAACATGACACGGCATGTTAATTAGCGAGCTTTGTTTTTTACTTTGAGAGCCCGGCTAGCGGTTTCCCCCTGCTTTCAGTCTTTATGCTAAGCTAGGCTAACCAAGTCCTGACTCCAGCTCCACACCAGACACACACACACACACACACACGTGTGAAATAAATATCCATCTCTTAATCTCACTCTCAGACAGAGAGTGTGGAACTATTCCTTTAAATATCTCTCCTTGTGCAGCTGTCAGGACTTTGGTATCTTCAAACTGAATCTCTCTGGGTCTCATTAGTGCTTAATTTTTGCTTCCCTGCAGCTGTTTCAGAGGCCCATCTTATGTTTTAATTACTGCAAATGCAAACTCAGCATTTTCTGCTTCACAATGAAAGCTTTCTGCTGGAAAACCCTTTGTGAGGCTTTTATTGTGAAGCAGCTGTCCACGATATAAATGAGCAAACTCAGAGATCGGTGGCGCTTTAGGCTATTTTTTAATAATAACGTGACGTATTTGTTGCTACTTCATCAGCGGACCACTTTTAAATGTTTTCAGCCAGCTTGGCTTGGTTCCCACTCTAGAAAATACTACTCAACGTCTTTTGACCTGCTAATTACAAGAATGAAACATGGGGTCCTGAACTGAAACTATGTAATGATTAAATATGAATCCTAATACGATGCTAGTTTTACTGCTCAGACGTTGTTTCAGCTCTTCCCAAAGTCTAAATGTAGGCGAGTACAGTTTTTCCGTTCAGACAGCGGCTGTCACGCGCTAACTACGCTCCCAGTTACATTAATCACCCCGAACAACTTGGACGCATCAGTCACATCATGTTTCATCAGTTATTGATAATAATAGCACAGATGATCATTCAGATGTTTCAGATTAGCTCAGGATGTGCAGACAGCGGCTGACAACAGAGACGGTGTTTGAGTGTTGGTGAGTCATGCAGAAAAAGAGAGAAGAGTCCAGCCGGGTGAAGCGAGGTGTTAGCTGGCCTCCGGTCACCGACTCACTGCCTGCAGTGGAGGAGGAAGCAGCAGCAGCAGCAGGGGGCGGGGCCCCGGCCGAGTTGGTGAGAGAGGAGGAGGAGCTAAGCCCTACGTGGGTGGGGCTAGAGAGAGTTTTGGCGGCGGTGGCGTCATTGTGCTGGCTGACGACGGACGGCTGGCGGCGCAGGGCACCGGGCACCGGAGCCTGGCCCGTCTGGAAGGTATAGACCACATCCATCTGAAGGAAGGACAGCCACAACACACCGTTAGAGAGCAGAGGGACAGAGCGAGGAGACAGGGCAGAGGAGACAGGGCAGAGGAGACAGGGCAGAGGAAAAGAGGACAGAGGGTTAAAGAGGGTTTTTAAAGAGGCAGGACAGTTTGACAGTTTTGAAGTTCAGTAATGATATCTCATGTCTACAGGGACAGACAGAAGAAGCAGTCACCCATGAAGGAACCGACAACACATAATAACGGGCTGTTCTGCAGCAGGAAGACATTTCTCATCAGGTTGATGGACACAGAAGAACATGAGACAAAGACAGGAAGAAGTGAACGAGGGAGAGATCAGGAGCGAGGAAAAAGGGCTTAAAGAGAGAGAGAGAGAGAGAAGCTGTCATTTAGTCAGTGGAAGGCAGAATGGGAAGAAGCTCAGATAGAACGAAGGGATGAAGGAAAGAGACGCAACAATGAATAAAGAGCTGTTTGAATCCGACTGAAAGCACTCTGGGAGGAGGAAGGAGCGGAGAAAGAGGAGGAAATGTGTCACTCGGAGTGGCTGATAAAGTTTCGGCGGCGAGGTGCTGCTTGTACCAATTATTCCCCCACTGTGTGCGACTGTCGAGGCGTTGAGCGGCAGAACGTTGCCCACCAGGATTAGAGAGGAGGAGGACAGGAAGAGGAGCGTGGAGGAGATAAGAACCTAATTAGCCTGCAGCCTTTCGTTGCCGCCCCCTCCATCCCCTCCATCCTCCCATCCCAGGAGGATGACAGGCTGATAGTACAGATACACAGACGTGTAGAGCAAAGAGAGCGCTTCCTCTTTGCTCGACAGCGTGTCTGATGGTGGAGAGACAGAGTGCTCTGTTTTCTCCTCCTCGCATCGCTTCCTCCGTTCACGACGCCCAAACGGCTTCTCGGAGGCCGGGTGGAGGTTATTTTCTGACATCGGAGTGTTTCCACCTCCGAGCCGGCACCCCCCCCCCCCCCCCCCCCCGTCCTTTTAGGAGCCTCTGATCGTATCACACGATCGTAATCAGCAGGTGTTGCCGAGGTGCCATTGAGTTGCAGATGTATTTTGTAATCCAGCTCCTATTGTTTTATCAACTAATGTTTTCCAGGTCAAGAACGGATTTTCTAATTTTCGATAAAAAAAAGAGGTAATATTTAGGTTGATATGGCAAAATCGTACAAACTTTATGGCAAACGGTTTCATATTTACTCATCCGGCAGTTACGGAGCAACACTATCATTCACTGTTCACTCTCTTGTAGCTCTGCTTTTGGTCTCCTCCAACTGTTATAAATATCCGTCTCTTTAGCTGCTAAACGCTCCGCTGTGTTCACCAGTGGGTCTCTAACTGAGCAGGTAGTGAGCAGTCGGCTCTGACAGCTTCCTCTCTGAAAACAGATGCACTCTGGTGAGAGTGGACAATGAGCTGAAACTCACCGTGAAGCTCTGTAAAGCTCAACAGAGCTGCAGATTGACCCATTTCATTTTGTGATTAGATATATATTGATTATAGCCGCTCTAAAAAAGAATATATATCTATACACACACACACACACATACATATTGTATAATATACTGTTGGTTGTTTCTGGAAAGTATACATTTAGAACAATGCCAGAGAAGTTTGTTAGTTTGAGTCTATTCAGAAGTCAAACAGAAGAAGATATCAGTTATTATCAATTCAGATGTGTTTATCCTGCGGCCACAATAAGTACAAGTTAGTCCACCGTAGGGAGGGAAACACCTGGCCTCTCTGACTGACTGTGTGTGTGTGTGTGTGTGTGTGTGTGTGTGTGTGTGTGAGAGCAGAGCGTTGGCTGCTGTTACTGTAGGTGGGTGTTAGCATTGAGGCTAATGAACCCCACAGGGACTGAATAGGACTGCCTGTGGACATGTTAATGCTCAGTGAGTGTAGATGTATCCTGTAGGAGGAGGATAACACACACACACACACACACACACCAGAGTCCCAGACTGTGAGATGAGTCACAGGGGAAGACGACGCTGTGAAGGTGCTGCTGTTTAGCTCCAACGCCGACTGAGCGAAGAACAAAAATATCCAATAAGCTTTTTGTCCCACGCTGCATGCCGTCTTTAATTTCTGCACTGAAGCTCTGCAGCAGAGTGTGAAATTAACTGGACAACAATTGTTGCGTTTGTTAAAAATCTCCCATTCAACCTACACTGTGTCTTAATTTAACACAAACATGTTGAAGGTGGAGGACGGCTTCCGACATTAAAGCTCCAGTCAGAGACGCGAGCGACCAGTCTGAACCGGATTTTAAATATGATAACAGTGTTTATCGCCTCCGCTTCAGAGTCTGACCAGAGACAGATGTGAGCAGCGAATATCGAAGGTGAACATCAACGAACAGAATGCGTTTGTGTTTCCTTCAGCAGCATGAATCCACACTAAAGTAGCAACTTTAAAGCAAAAGACATTCACAGTTTTCATTCTCCCTCCGCCTTCCGTCCCATAAACTCTGAGTGGAGACATTTTAACGGCGGTTTATGTCTAAAGATTTATACGTTGTGGTTGTTATCATGTAGATTGACCCCCGAATTATGTGATCAGATAAATCCCAGCAGGATATTTTGTTCTAACGTTGACCTCGTCAGCTTTTCGTGAACATATTTGCTAGATTCAGAGATTTGCAGAAACTATTAAATCTGCTACTTTTTACTTTGCATTAACAACTGAAAACTAGTTTTTGTGCCTTTAGAGTAACATTTATTACCAAGACATTGTGTTTATCCGTTTCTCTGGATAAACGAGCCCAAAACGGCTCACGTTTCAATCTAATTACCTGAAGTAGCTTCTTACAGCAAACTACTGTTTGGATCTGCAGCTCGTAGAAATGAACCGTTTGAAATGTTTGTGGAGAATTAAACCTCTCCTCCCCGTCCTGATGACACAGTTCTTTACCTCCCGTTGTTTCTGGGACGTGCGTTTGATTTTGGGAAGATGAAGGCGAGGAGGGAGGGGGGGGGAGGGAGAGGAGGAGGGTGCAGCTGGAATTTGAGTTTCTTTCTTTCGCAGACGACAGCGATCAGCTTCCCGGGTTCACCCGTGAGACGACTGACAGCAAACAAACAAACAACAATAAAAAATAACTCTATAATCTTTCTTCCAGAGCCTCCTGCATCACCATGGCAACTGATGTTTTCTGCAGCTCTCTTGACACCAACAGATATTTGAGTCACCACCTCGGAGACCTGACATCAGAGAAACCTTAAAACAAAGAGTGAAGCGAGAGACTCCGCTGGGTGTCGGAGCGGCGGGCGTACCTGCGTCTGGATGCGGTTCAGACCCCTGAACCAGAGGATCTGGCCTCTCCTCAGCTCCATCTCGGCGTGGTCGATCTCGTCGGCGCCCTCCGTCAGCTCCTCCGCGTGCATCTCCTCCTTCGTGGTGCCGTGACCGGCTTCCATCAGGAACTTCAGGCGGTGGGTGGGGATGGCCGAGATCAGCTGAGATTGAGAAAGAAGAAGAAGAAGAAAGTTAAGGGATCACTTTCACACACAGAGGTCAGTTTACTGGTCATAGTTAACTCTAGACAACCACAGATGCCTAACAAACTGGGGGGAAGTTAAAAAGACGTGGGCAGGGTTCAACAAAAAGATGCTGTCCAGTTGCATTATGGGAAATGTAGGATCTAGTGTTTGTGGAGCTTGACTTCTTCAGGGACTAAAGAGTCAAGAACATCTCGCCGTCTCTGGCTGCAACGAACGTCTTTACATTCAAATCTTCTACTGATGTTTTCAAATGAACGACAAAATCCTCAATTAGATAAATAAGTTACTTTTTTGTTTTTATGAAATCAACTTAATTTAGTGACCACAGCTCGTCTGTGCTGCCTCTCTGTGTGAGCGGCGAGCGGGACAGCAAACGTGTTTTTGAACGCTGAGAAAATATTGTTTTTGAAAAGCTTAACGCCAACAAATATGGATTAAAGGAGAATATACGTTTGACAAAACCATGTTGTGAATCTGACATTTCTTTCAATGAACTGGGACTTTTGAACGCTCTGGAGTTATTAGAAATGTTTGCATCAAACAAGTCTGAACCGATCCTATACAGAGCAACCACTGGAGTCTATTCATACAAACAGAATAATACTAATTACTACCGAGCCGGTTTTAACCGACTACCTTATCTTATCTAGTGTGGAGAGGCTGAGCCCCGCACTAGAGCAGATGATATTAATGATCGTGTGGTGCGCCGCTGCACAATGATTAAAGGCAAACACTGATTAGTGAAGCCTAATCTGTATCTGCAACTGTGCAGGAATACCAGCTTCAACAGACAGAGTGAACAGACACGCAAAAGAAAATAAAAAAAGCTGCGCAGGATTCGAATGTTGAATTTGAACGTCAACGTTCTGAATGAATCTTTGAAGCTTGAGTCCAAATAAAGTCTCGAAGTCTTTAAGTCTCATATCACCGGTGAGTCCCTTTAATAACTTAAATACACATAAGAGGAAGTTCTTCCTGAATTTCAGGGAAAGTTTGACAGCTTAGATTTATGATCAAACTCATGAAAGCTCTTTATAGATTGTTATTTTGTTTTCTATAGAAATCCTGTCAAATCAACTCCATGTTTTTTTTCATATCACTTGCAAAATTCTTCATCTTAAACTGAACTGAAGCTTGATTCATTTTTAACAGAGACAACACTAACGGAAACTAAAATAACAATTATTTTTCTGTACGTATTATTAGTTCCGTTGCTCTGATTATGTCACACTATAAGTCACATTTTATTTCATCAGTGATCACACTCCCAGCCTCCAGCTGCACATCATCTTGTTATAGTTGTGTCACCTTCTCTCTCTGTTAGAAACTAAACAAATCACAGACCTCAGATCAGATCCGTCTGCCCTCCGACTGAACCCAGCAGGCTTCTTGTGACTGAACTTTTCTTTTCTGTAAGATGTATGCTTTCTAAGCCTGTGTGTGTGTGTGTGTGTGTGTGTGTGCACAGAGGGACCGGCACGTTGGGTTTGTTTTCCCTCGGCGCTCGTAAACAGGAGTCGCGCTGCTTTCATGTGCCGCGCTCATTACCATGGCGATGGTCGCGATAGCAACGCTGCAGCAGCAGCAGCAGCAGTGCGAGTGCGACAGTTTGCTGCCTCAGACCTCACGCATTCCACCTCTCCATCTCCTCACCACATGATGTTTGTTCACAGAGATCAAGACGCCGTGCGTTCGGAGCAGAACTCCTGTGGTTCTGGTTCTGGGTCCGGTCTCACCTGTCCCCACAGCAGCTCTCCCACGCCGATGAAGACGCACCACAGCCACTGGTCGATGGTCAGACCCGTGCAGGAGAACGGCTTCCCTCCGAACTGAACGATGACGATCTGAGGAGGAACAGAACCACACGGGACGCGTTAGCCCAGTGGTGCCGCAGTCTGGAAGGATCAGACTTCTACATTTGTTTAGTTGTAAACAAATCTTCATGAGTCTCACTGTTGCACTGGGTGACATGTTCATTCATCACCATGCGCACACACACACACACACACACACACACACACACACACACACACACACACACACACACACACACACACACACACACACACACACACACACACACACACTCCAGCAAATACTCACTAGAGCACCACATGTGGATTAATCCTCCTGCTTGAGTGACTACAGTGAGCAGCTGTTTTAGGACATTGGTGAACATTTTTGAAACATTAAAAGGTCGGTGGTGACAATGACGATGGAGTTACCTGCAGGGCGAAGGTCCCCACCACGACGCTGCAGAAGATGGGGTTCCTGTAGATGCCCTCGAACACGTTCCGCTCTCCGTGGATCTTCCTGGCGTTGATCTCGTTGAAGAGCTGCATCATGACGAACACGTTGAACACGATGGTGTAGTGCTCCGACGGCGGCGAGTGCAGGGGAGTGTTGCGTCCGTTATCGATGTCGAAGATCACCTCGCCTGAGCAACAAACAAAAAAGTAAAAATCTCAACATCGGTGAACCTCCTTTTGAAAAGGATTCCCATGCAGAGCAAAGTGACTCCTCCACTGAGGTGAACCCGTCTGGTTTCTCCAGTCTGAAGTGCGTTTGACTCACCAGCGAAGAGCAGGGTGAAGATGATGACGAGCTGGTACACGGCGTGACCCAGGATGTTCTTCATCATGGTCCTGGAGATGAGAGGCTTGTTACGGCCGTACGGTCTACGGAGCAGCAGAGACTCGGTGGGCGGCTCGGTGGCCAGAGCGAGAGACGCCAGAGTGTCCATGATGAGGTTGACCCAGAGCATCTGGACGGCCTTCAGAGGAGAGTCCTGGAGGGGGGGAGGAGGAGGAGGGGAGGAGGAGGAGGAGGAGGAGGAGGAGGAGGGGTCAGGAGTTTAATGTACAGGAAGGAATGGAAATCTGAGTGAGCAAACTATAAAAAATACGAGAGTCCATCCCTTAAGCTTTGGCATATGTGCAGTTTTCTTCCTAAATTAAAGGGCCAGTGTGTAGAATTTAGTGGCATCTAGTGGTGAGGCTGCAGAATGCAACCAACCGACACGTCTGCCCTGTGCTCAGCGTCGAGAGCCAGTGTTTGGTTTGTCCATTCTGGGCTTCAGTAGAAACACGGCGGTGCAACATAGTGGACTCCGTAAAGAGGACCTGCTCCGTATACAAGGGCTCATTTTAAGGGAACAAAAACACAACAATTCCTTTTTTCACATGATGATACGCAAAAGAAAACATACTTATTAATATCGTATTCCATATCTGCCAATAAATCCCCTTAAATGCGTCACACTGGCTCAAATCATTTTCAACTTGCACAAACGCCTCAGTTCACCTCGAGTCCTTCAACAGCGGGTTGAATTTATACGCATTTCACGTTCAGTGTGAACACACTTTGAGAAAGTCACCTCAGGACGACGTGTCTGCAGACTGCAGCGCCTGGCGGAGTCCGCCTCTGGACTCCAGCCAGGCGGACACAGAGAGCGATTCAATGTCACTACATATCGTTTGCTGCTCCGCCCATCAGACAGCATAACGTCCACTGGGACGTGTACCGGTGGACGTTGTCGAGTCCGTAAGCAACCACGAGATCTGCAGACGCTAAAGACTAAAAATGACTTCCACCTTCTCTGCATGCTTTTCAGGTCAAAAAGTTTAATTCAGATTTCCATTTACAGGAAATGTTCTCCTGAAAAGATGCTGAATTGAACATCAGTTGAAGATAAAAGGACAGTCTCTGTCGTCTTCTTCCTTGTCAAACCCTGGCACCTACATTACCCACGATGCACCAGGATGTGTTATGGTAACAGCAGTTACTGGTAATGGTAATGGTAAGCTCACTCCTTTCTCACTTCTCACCGCCATATATATTTTTTTCTATTTTAAAATGTGTCGGCTTCAGCACCAATCGACGTCGACTCAAGTGACATCACTCGAGGCAAGTAATCAGACTCTGCCGCTCCGACAAAGAACCTTTTTTAATAAAGAGAGTAAAAACAGATCTCCTGTAGTTCACAACATGTTATGCACCATAATAATAAGCAATTATTTGATAGTGTGTTGTCTGCCAGACTGACTTAAATGCATATAAAAGCATTTACACACATTTCACTGGACCCCCTCCACTTGTGACACCAAACCTACGCTCCCGAGACGTTCCTCTGTTCACCCATTAAAAAGGCACACAGCGGTTTACCATCTTTTAATGATCTGTGCCAACATGCCGGTGGCCGAACAGAGAGCCAGCGCTGGATGATCAGCGAGTACAAACACAGCGCAGCGACCACAGACCTGCTGAGCCTCGGTTACATTCCAGGATTGTGACGGTGACGTGTTGCCATGGATCCAGGCGGTATCTTAGCCTACTTTGTGCTCCGTCACCGAGTTAGTTATCTGTCCTGCCAGCTGTGAGCCTTTCAATTACTGCACAGCCGCAAGTTACTTTTATTTTTTATTGTCAGGAGTTTAGTTTCCTGATTAGAGGCACGTTATGAAACGAAACAAAAGAAGTGACACGGCTTCTTCGCCTCCGCACAGCGCTCAGACGGTCGCATCAGAAAATGACTCACTGTTTTACTTGTTTCTGTGGAGATTTGATCAATAAATTCAACACAGCCGTTAATACACAAGCTTGAGCTCCTGTTTAAAATCCACAGAGAAGGTAGAAATACTGATTCTCTAACGGCTGAGTGTCAAACGTGTGCCTCCTGAATGTTGAATCATCTGACTGACGACAGGGACGTGGCACATTTAAACCTGCTGATATTAAAGCTTAAAATCCGTGGAGGAGAATTTGACTTTTTATCTCAACTGCAGGGAGTCAGCCTGAGCTTTCTGTTCTCATCAGAGTCAAACTTTAAGAGGCAGTAGGGTCATATAATGTAGAGAATAGCATAGACTTCCTGTTCTCTTGCTTTGAGCTATTGCTGACGTTTAGCAGGTTTAGTGCTTACCTCGTTCACTGTCTTAACTTAGTAAGTTAGCATGCTAACACTTGCTAATTAGCAGTAAACACAAAGTGAGAGTGTCATGAGTGGAGCCGGTATTTAGTCATAAACAAAGTGACCTGATGTTGGAAAGTCAGGAAATCACCAAACTTATTACAATTCAGACATAAGTGGAACGTTATCGTCTGAAACAAATACCACGAGGACCCATCAGACAGACCTGGAGCAGTGGACCGACCAACGAGAGCCATACCGCTGATGCAAAGAAGTCCAGAGCTGCCAATATTCCAATGAAATGAACTTATTTGTCCATTTATGTGCACATGAAGTATGACAACATACCAATTTTAAATATTTAAATCTAAAAATGCACAATTCCATCCAAACACGGACATTATGATGATGTAATTGAATGTGACGATTACGCTTTCAAAATTGAAAACTTGAACTTGAAAATTTAACTAAACTCGACTTTTACATTTGAAATTTGAATTCTGTTTTGATTTGAGTTCAGTTATAGTGGAAAAGTAAGTGGAAATGTCCTTTTTATGGTACATTTCCATGTGACCTGGTGCTCGCTGGATCGCACCAATCACAGGACACCGTGCCCAAATTTTGTTTCTGAAGAGTTATGTGAAAATGAAAGATAATTACACAAATATTAAGTTAAAAATGGGATTTTTTAAATGTCTTTTATCATAAATGATGTGCACAAAAATTTTTGACTGAATGATTTCAGGATGATATTGGCGTCCTTAGACTTCCACATAAAACATAAAGACACTGAATGTTCGGTTATAACGACGATATGAAGGAGTCGATTGTTTGAAACCAGCTGGTTGATTTCAGCGTTAACAGCAGATGTTAACCGGTCCATCATATTCATCCTGGTGTAATCCCACGTCGGCCTACCTGTGTGATGCAGGCGCCGGTGAACGCCACGATCACGGCCACCACGTTGACGGTCAGCTGGAACTGCAGGAACTTTGAGATGCTGTCGTAGACGTTCCTCCCCCACATGACGGCCTTGACGATGCTGGTGAAGTTGTCGTCGGTCAGGATGATGTCGGACGCCTCCTTGGCCACGTCTGTGCCGGCGATTCCCTGACGAGAAGAAAGATGGAGAGGTTCATTGTTTAAGACTCTGAATAATCAGACAGCAGCTTCACAGTTGCACTCCTTCATTCCCATGAACACACACATACTAAAGTGTATTTTGACTCAAACCCACTGGGTCGGGACCCTCTGGGGGGTCACGTGAGATTTTATTAGGGTCGCCAAATAAATGTGAAGAATTTCTTCCAGTCTTTTAGCCAGTCTTTAAATCTTAGAGCCGCGTGAGGGAGCCTTAATGTTCACATTGTTCTGATAATTGTCGCCTACTTGAATGTAATATGAAAGGCTAGTGAACATTCTGTTTGTTTCACTGATGAGAGGGAAACAAGGACGAGTTTAACGTGTGTATATGTTTAACACATGCATGAAATAAAAAGTCATGATTTATAAAACGTGCATCTCTTTGAAACGGCTGGTTTACCGAGTCAAGATCATTTACAGCAGGTTGAAGCCGAAATGGCATAAAAAATGATTTACGCATTAATTCACTCTATAGATGAGGTCGATTGGGAATTAGGGCGCAGTGGATTTGAATTTTTTTAAATGTGGGTCCCCAGAAAAAAGTGTGACTTAATCCGACTCTGAAAACAGTCTCATCTCCCACCGTTTGAGTAACGCTTGTCAAAAAATAAAATTTCTGAGCCTTCTTTAAAAATGAAACGATATTTTGTGAGCTGTTTTTTACATCTTCAGTTGGAACCAATGAGTTTGGGGCTGAGAGCCACCGAGAGAGGAACTAACATGATGTGTTTTGATGAGATTTGTTCACAGCAAGAAAAATCCAATAATAAAGCCAGGCTGCTCGTCTAACTGAAGGCGCGCGTGTGATGAATCTAAATGCAGGAATCAGTGCATGAGATTCAGCATCTTTGGTATCTAACGAGCGTCACTGAATCACATGGAGGTCAAACATCAAAGAGTTCCTGCTGCTCCAAAGCTAAAAATGAAATAAAAAAACATTTGTGTTATTTGATTGGAGTATCATCTGTTCCACCGATCACAAACCGCTTCCTGTAAGATGAAGCTAACGCGCTGGGAGATGATCTTTAAGGTAGCAAAGTAGAAACACAAACTCTTTGGTTTTACAAACAGTGGCGGCTGACTTGAAGTACCAACTATATGCTGGAGGCTTGTTTTTACCCACCTGACCAGCGGCCTCTGGTTTTAAGTATAGTGCAGCTAAATGTTACAGAGCTTTAAGTCACAGTATTGTGAACGTGCCGTGTTGCCAGCGACCGTTAAGAAGCTCTGACGGTCGCTGTGTCTCTCTGCAGAGTCAGACTCTCTGATAATTGAACTGGGACGCTGGGGTGTGAACTGAAAATATTCCAAATGGGACACATTGGGACTGAAAGGTCAGCGGTTTAAATCGCCACACTGCCTCTGTGGTGCGTTCAGGAGCAGTAGGTATTGTCAGCAGCACTCTGGTGTGCGGATGACTTTCCTCAGTAAACAAAAAGGTCACAACAACACACAGAGGAGGCAGCCGACGCTGCCGAGCTCATCCACAGGCAATTTACTGGGCCTTTAATCCATCGGCCACAATATCAGCTGATCATTTGGTTCGGTGCAACTCTTTGTGCTCGGCCGTGAGAAACCACTGCGAGTATGATGATCAACACTGATAGTGAGCGGAGCTGCTTCAGGTTTCTATCTGTGTCTTTCGTTCTATTTTAACAGTTTTTCTCAGATGAAAACAAATGCTGCTGCTTGACGAAATAGAACAAAACTCACTGATATTTGAATATTCAAAGGACTGAGATCAGGGATCAGGTTTGTCTGTGAGCAGGATGTAAGACTGAGATGATTTACTGTAGGACATCAGGGATGGGACAAATACGGGATCTTATCGTGAATCGCCATAAACAACACTCACAAGAACTTGATTGTGGTGAATTTCAATTACTGGGATGATTGTGAATATCGTCACGAGTGACTTGAAAAGGTTTGTCTAGCTCACTATCATAGTAGAGAAGAGAAAAATGTGATTTCTTTCTCTGAGAAACGTTAAAAGGCGTCATCATATAAGAACAGACTCACACAACGCTGCTATTTCATTTAATTACTCAAGCAGGGGAAGCCGATGATTTGTGATTATCTTACTATTACTATTTAAGACCTTATTTTCTTTGGCCTTGATAATCGTGACATGTCTGACAGACATGAACCTAAATAATAAGAGGCAGCACCAGTCTCCCTCTCTGTGAGCTGGTCTCTGGAGGAGCAGCACAGGGACCCGAGCATCCAAGCTCGACATTTATTGATTTATTTTTCCATTTCACAGCTATCTTAATGAATCCACGGCATTAAACCTCCAGAGTTATTGAGGATGACGTTTGGAGATAATAGCATCTTTCATGGCTGCATTTGAAATGTAATTAACTCAAAGGCTTTTTTCTTTTCGGTCACGATGCGGCACAAACTGGAGCAGCGGCGGAGTGAGACAGTGAAGAGCTGTGGAGAGGAAAAGGTGAAGCCCACCATGGCGAAGCCAACATCGGCTTTCTTGAGAGCGGGGCCGTCGTTGGTCCCGTCTCCCGTCACGGCCACCACCTGCCGGGTTTCAAGCACCGTGCTGTCGATGATCCCTGATCAACAACAACAACAACAACAACAATTCTCCATTTAAATGAGTGGAAGAACATTTCAACATTCCTCGACTATTTACCGTAGCTCAACTAGAGTTCAACCGATATGAGATCTCACCTCCACACAAGGATACAAACGACATGTAATAAGCAGTAAAACATGCTCAAGAATAAACATCACATAATACTCAACCCACCTTTGACCAGAGTGTGTTTGTCTGTCGGAGAGGAACGAGCCAGAACACGTAGTTTGGGCCAAACTTTGTCCAGACGCTCTTGTTCCACCTAGAAATACAAGACGAGGAAAGTAGAACAGCAGCGTCATGGACCAACGACTGTGACGTCACACACAGTAAAGAAACCATAACCACCGTCACACACCAGACTGACATGAGACAGAGCGTAAGAAACAAACTGAAGTCTGCTGCAGCAGATACATATTATGAGCTCATTGCAGATACGTCGGTGTGTGTTTTGGGGAGGAACAAGAAATGGCAGAAATCAAAATTCATATCAGTATATCTTATTAATATATCTTAGTGACAACTCTTTAAACAAAACTCATCTAAAATATCTGTATTAAGATTGTTTAAGAGTTATTTTAAAGAAACTATTCACGAACAATTGTTAACAGACCTTTTTTATTTTAAGTAGTTTCTTTTTGCCAAAATATGACACGGGGTGTTTGTCTGTTACCTCATTAATAAAACAACGATCATTTATCGATCGGTTCTACAGTGAGTCGGACTGTAAATAACATCAACAACATAAGTCTCCTAAAAACCTCCTTGATGGCGTAAAATATTCTGCAGAAGTAAACACCAGAACAGTTTCTGGTACAAATAACCAAAGTGAAGCAGAACAAGGATGTAGTTTGTCACGAGATTTTCTATCATTAGTCGCCACAATTCTTCTGTATCAATGACAGATCCTTTTTTTGTCTGCGTTAAACTCACCTCTCCCTGGTCGTTTCTGATCTGCTGGTTGAACTCTTTGCCCTCCAGACACAGGAAGTCCTCTCCGGGCAGCAGGATGCCACACTTGGTGGCGATGGCGCGGGCGGTGTTGATGTTGTCCCCGGTAACCATACGCACAGTGATGCCGGCGCGCTGGCACTTAGAAATAGCCTCGGGTACCTGGAAGAGAGGAAGACGTGTCACGAAGACCTGAAAGATGAGCACAGACGGTCGGAGAAACTCGCCAGCTCCTCTTCCTCATCTAGGAATCGGTTTAAAGGAGATTTAAAACACGCTCACTCAGCTTGAGTTTTTTTAGTCAAACAGATCCAGAATCACATTTTCAGACCTCAACATGTTGGACTGGACTCAGCCAACAGCAGCAGCAGGTTATCCACTGTAGCTGCTCTTTATCCAAACGGAGACCATTCGTCTCAGATAATAGAGTGAATCAAAAAGAGATACAGACAGACCAGCAGCTCTGTGAGCAATCACAGAGCTGCTGGCTCCTTCCTCTGCTCAGCAGGAGGCTCGAACCGGCATTTGAAGGAGGCCGACAGGAGTTCTGTGTCTGCTGACGAATACAAACACACATCCCATCTTTGATTCACTCAGAGGGGAGCCTCGACCATTGGGACGTTTGACCTGGGACCTGTTAGCACAGTACCATGTACATACCATCTACAAACCTGCCACTGTTTCAAAAGTGGTGATTTATGACGGTAAATCTGAGAGAACTGTAAACTGCATGTGTGCTGCACTAGAAAGGAAAGCTGCCAGGCGTATGGCAACAGAAACAAGGGAGGGGTTTCGGAGTGTTGTGCCTAAAAGCTGAAACCTTGTGAAGGGTTTCGTCCATCACATCACAGGTCGTGTAGCGATAACCTGACGCCTGCTGCTCTCCAGTTATTTCCATGCGGTCTGTGTTCTTTGTGCTCCGACATTAAAGCAGCAACGCCGACGCTGCGTGAGCTTCATGACGGGCTTCATTTAACGCTTCAGAGCATCTGAACACCTGACACTCCACTGTTCATATTGTTCCTTTATCTCAGCTCCGTCATGGACTGTTGAATGTTTTCAACCCAACATTTTTCCTTTAATGTAATTATGAGCAGCCTGTCGGATCAGTCGGTTGAGGAAGTACGAGGCGTAATGACGCTCCTATAATAACAATTAAAGATGAAATGCTCTCTGTACCTCAGGCCTGACGGGGTCCTCGATGCCGACCACGACGATGCAGGTGAGCTCGTTCAGGATCTCGTTCTCGTTTTCCCAGTTGGGCTCCCCGGCCTCGGCGGGGAAGTCCCTGTAGGCCACGCAGATGGTCCTCAGACCTTCACACGCCATCGGCTCAATCACCTTTCGCACCATCTCGTCACGGTCCTTCGACTTGAAGACGCGAGGATGACCCTGGGCGTCCAAGACACGGGAGCATCTGGAAAGAGAAAATGAGAAGTGTCACCCATTACGCCATCCGCCCGTTCCCTCTGGCAGATGAACACTTTTCAGTTGCCTTGATCTCTTTCCTTACTTTCTGAGGACGATCTCTGACGCTCCTTTGCTGTACATGCGGTAACCTCCGTCAGCGTTCTTCAGCACCGTGCTCATGGACTTGCGGGAGGAGTTGAAGGTGTAAACCTTGTAGAGTTTCTCTTCGGGGATCTCATCTCTGATTGGCTGGTAGTCCCGCTTCAGCGCCAGCACCAAACCCAGCAGAGCGCACTCGGTCTTGTTGCCCACGTGGCGAGGCAGGCCGCCCTCTTTCTCCGGAGGCTGAGGAGGAGCAAAGGGTTTGGATGAGAAAAGAGAGGGTAAGAGGCACAGAGGCATCTGATTGAGAGGACCAGCTTTTGGCTTTGAAAGTGTGAAGAAGAGATTTGGTTTCGGTTGTCGGTGGTTCTCACCAGGATCTTGGTGGTGTACGCCGAGTTGATGGAGATGCTGTTGATCATCATTTCCAGAGTCTCAGGTTTGATGGCGTCGGGTTCGGGCACGGTTCTGTAGTGCGTGTCGCCGACGTACGCCTGCACCACCGTCATGCGGTTCATGGTCAGCGTGCCCGTCTTGTCCGAGCAGATGGCCGTGGCGTTGCCCATGGTCTCACAGGCGTCCAGGTGACGCACCAGGTTGTTGTCCTTCATCATTTTCTAAGACATGGAGAAGCAGGGCAGAGCTTACGGTTTGCTTTAAGACATAGTTTAGGGAAGTACATGACTTAAAAGGCCTTAAAGTTGAAGTGTCAGTGATAAATATAGTTATCAAAACCTAAAAATGATTCTAAAAATCCACGGATCTTATATTTCCCACGATCCCCTTTGTTCCCCATCCTGCTCACCTTGACGGAGTAGGCCAGAGAGATGGTGACGGCGAGCGGCAGCCCCTCAGGAACGGCCACCACCAGCACCGTCACGCCGATGATGAAGAACTTGACGAAGTACTGGATGTAGATGGGGGTGCACTCGCCCACCCAGGAACGACCCTGGATGCCGAAGTTGTCGATCACAAAGTAGAGGATGAGGATGATGACGGTCGCAGCCGACATGATCAGACCTGGTTAGAAGGAGCCGAGTTTAAAACACAAGCACGCGTCCCGTTGGTGTCAAGTCCGTTTTATGGATTTGGAGGCCACTGGTTTCCACGGCATGGAATATGATTATACACTGGAGGTAGTATCCGATTACAGCAAGCAGCCTGTGTTTTTGTTGAGGAAACACTTATGGTGGTGCTTTCAGGGACAATCAGATGTCCAATAACTCCAACAAAAGAAAGTAAGTCCTGTAAGTAAACATATGGTTTGTTTGGTTCAGTTTTGAATTCCATGCCTTTCTATGTTTTCTTTCTGTCTTTACCATTAATTATCAAATAAAGTCAGAGTAAATATATATAAGTAAAGCTTTCATGTTGGTGAATGCGTTTATCCTTTAATGTTTAACTCAACTGACTGCTGAATGCACTTTGACACATTTGCATATGAACGGCTTGTAAAACGCACTGAAATCACAGACGGTGTATCTGATTAAACCAAAGGCAAAAAAGTACGATTGGTTTATATTCGTCAACAGAATATTAACAGGAAGCCTCGGTACTTAAAGGTCCGGTGTGTTGGACCTCACATCAAGCGCTGAGGTTGCAGATTGCAACCAACAGAAACATGAAGAGTCTATGGCTCTCTGGAGAGGCAGTGTTTGGTTTGTCCCTTCTGGGCTACTGTAGAAACACGGCCGTGCAACAAGGCGCACTCCCTGAAGAGGAACTATAGTAGATATAAAAGGCTCATTCTAAGGTTGAGAAAACACAACAATTCTTATTTTCAGGTGATTATTCACGAAAGAAAACATACTTATTAATATCATATTCATACCTATGGATCCTCTTAAGTGCCACACACTGCTCCTTTTTATGAGACAAAATTAATTTTTTTGTCTCATAAATATTTGCCTCCGAGTCAGACAACCCCCCCGAGTGTAGCGTCCGAATCAGAGGAGACCAGGGGGAACAGAGGAACCCAGTTCTCGCGTCTTTCTGCTTCACCTCTCCCGTCACTCACCTTCTGTCAAAGTGTTACGGCCCAAATTCTATTTCAGTAGTTTAAATCTGAAACCTTTCCTGAAAGCCCCTCCGTGTATTAAGGTCAATTGAAATAGCACCGAAAATACCTTCAACTCCGGGATGAATCATGTTCCCAATAAAACGGAGTGCATTCTGACCCTCTTCACTGCCTGATCACTTTGTGTGCTATTAAAGGATCCGTCCCACAGTCCTTGGTCTTCCCCAGAGTCCGATAAGAAGGCGGGCGCCAGGTTCATCTTTGTGCGTCTAGCCAACGATAGCCCTAAGAGGTGTTAGCCTATAGCTTAGCATAGGGGGGAAACTGCTAGCTCCACCCAAAGAACAAAAAAGCTGTTTGATTTACATGTTTTATCTCGTTAGCTAACATGCCATCAGCAATCAATCCTGTCGTCAGCTGGGTTTAGATCCTCAGTGCTGCACATTTAGAAGTAGAAATCCCCTCATCCCTTTTTATTACTGCCACTTTAAGAGTTTTAGATGCATAATTGTTGTCTGTGTGTGTGTGTGTGTGTGTGTGTGTGTGTGTGCGTTGTCTTATGCCAGTGCCAAATACACATTTCCGTTTAGTGCATATCTAATGGACAATAAAGTAATCTAAATCTGAAAGCATTTTGATGAAATCAATATTGTTTTTTAATGTGCTCTATAAATAAATTGACCTGACTTCACTTTAAAGTTGTTGGAAGGTGGATTTCCTCTTTTGATGGAGCCAGGCATCAATTTCCCTGCTTCCAGTCTTTGGGCTAAGCTAAACGTGTGTGTGTGTGTGTGTGTGTGTGTGTGTGTGTGTGTGTGTGTGTGTGTGTGTGTGTGTGTGTGTGTGTGTGTGTGTGTGCGGTCCTCACCAGCCTTCCCGATCTGTACAGCCAGTTTGGTCAGTTTGCCCTGCAGCACCGACTTCTCCTTCTTCGTCACGTTGACCTTCTTCACTGGTTTGACCTCCTCTTTGTCCTCCTTCTCCTCCGACTCGGCGGCCTCCTCGCTCTTCAGCGGCTGGATCTCCAGGGCGATGCCGTCCTGGGTTTTGGCTGGGAGGGGGAGGGAGGGGTTGATAAGGTGGTGGGTCGGGGGGGGGGGGGGGGGGGTTAAAGGAAGAGGAACAGGAGGAGGAGGAAGGTGGGACCGGGGGGTTTGGAGAGTAAAAGGAGATGAGGAGGAGGAGGTTTAGGTGAGGTCAGGAAAAGGTTTGCGATGAAGAAGAGGTGAAGATGATGAGGAGGGAGAGTGATGTAATATTTTGAAAGAGGCAGACGGGTGTATTTGAAAGAATGACGATGGAAGAGAGGAAAGTTTTCAACATGATCGGGAGCAGAGGACGAGGGAAGGGAGGAAGGACGGGTTGACAAAAGGTGAATGAATCAAATCAATAAATAATAATAAATTCCAAAACAAAAAGAAGGAGGGAGCAGGAGTGGTTTGGGGATGAAGGGCAGAGAGGCAGAGAAAACGTTACAGATTCAGTCGGAGGGGAAAGCTGAAAACGACCGGACGAGTTTTTCTCAGAGATCAGAAAAAGACCTCTGACTCTTTATCAACTTTAACATCTTTAGGAACATGGTGACCCTTTGGCTGAATGCAAAGAGTCGCGTCTCATCAATGTATGATCACAGAACAGTCACGAAAAAAAGGTCCAGGTAGCTTTCAGAGAGACGAGTTGGGAGCAGCAGTTCGTAATGAAGAGCAGCAGACAGAACAGAGAACAGCGGATACAACAGAGAGGATTTAACCGGGGGCTGTCAATCACTCACACACTCACACACTCACACACACACACACACACACACACACACACACACACACTGTGTTTGTTTCACGTCAGAGTTTGGAACGAGGCTGTTATGAAGTCTGGTTTCACGTCCTGCTCGGCGGCTTTGCTCCTCATTTGCATAAACAAACTGCGTATTCGTGTTTCACTTCATCAGCCGGGCTCCTGCTTGGACTGTAGTACTGTAACGTGGTACTGTAGTACTGTAACGTGGTACTGTAGTACTGTAACGTGGTACTGTAGTACTGTTTGATCTCCGCTGAAGAGCGCTTACACTGAATTCAGCTGCACTCCCTCCATCCGCGGCTGTTTGTCATATTTCCATCCCAAAGAAATGTGAGCTGGTGCTGAATGTGCACAGAGCAGACCTACACTGATCTGACACGCCGGGTTTTGATGTGCCGTTTGTCAACACTGACTGACACTGGGAGGATTTCTCGACTTTAAACAGTGGAAATGTTCTGATCCATCAGCTAACTGTATCGTGTCCCGTAGTGAACCCTGTTGGAGAGTCACTGCTGGCAACGTCAACATCACTTCTGGAACCAACAATACCAACAGATCATGGACATAAAGCAGGTTTAGATTCCTGGATGACCAAGAAGAGGTTTCGAGAGAACGAGAGGAAACTCTGGCCGTGATGTATAAAAATCTAACCAGGGAATTTAAATACAAATCAAAAGTGATGAGCCAAATGTCTGTTGGAGAACCTGTTTTCTTTATTACCTACTGAGGTGTCAAGTAACGACGCCTGTTGGGTCATCGGCTGTTGAGATCAGATCCATTTCATTTTTGGGGAGTTTTCTGTTGGATAATCTTTCACTGGAAGCAGCCAAAAGCAAAATAAGTAATGAATAATAATCATGATATTAATAATCTGGGCTGTTTGGGAGTGTTACTGTCTTTTATTTTGTGCCGTTTCTTCAGTGAGTTCTCAGCAGTAGGTTGAAGTTGAAAAGTATTAAAACAAACTGACGGATTGGACCTCATGCAAGAACAAACAAACAGAGAAGAAGAGAGACCTTTTTAAACTTTCCTGGATTTAGCCTGTTGTTTAATTCATGTGCAGATAGACGGGGCGATAGATGTGTAAGAGGCTTACTGTGTTTTGTTTATAGCGTGAAGGTGGGAGCGCTGTGAGGTTTTAATGGTGTTCGGGTGATATTTTTTACATGTAGATGTGCTATCGAGTATGTTTTTATTCTTCTAATGATGTGTTAAGGGGTTCTGGCTAAAGTGCTAATGTAGACATGGGAACCTACGCTCAGTGGCCAATTACGTAACTTGGTTTTAATCCTTTTAAATCCTTTTTGTGTGTGTCTTTTGATCTCGTCTTATTATATTGGCTTGTGTCTCAGTGCCTTTGTTTCTCATGTAAAGCTCTTTTGAATTGCCTCGTTGTTTAACGGTGCGACACAAATAGATTTGCTTTGCCCGTACAATCCAATGCAACTGTTCTGGTTAGAGTACAATAACACAATAATAAAGTCAGAGTTAAAGCGGTGTTGCACTGGACTACATCATATTGCGTGACAGAAAACACCCTGAACATTACAGGCATCATAAAAGTCAACTTTATGACAGCAGTATCATTGTAATGGTCTGCATTAAGTGGCCACTGAGGGTACGTCAACGCTTCTCATGAGAGTGATGGAATAAAGCGAATGCATTATGAACTCACTCCTAGTTATGTGGTGGGACGATCATTCTAGCGATTTATGTGCTAAATTTGTGTTTTTGTCTGCTAATTTATGACTTGAAGCATGAAAGGTATTCTTTTCACTCTTGGGGGACATTTTTAGGAAACAAAACTGGTCTAGAAACGCAGCAGAGCAGATCGCCTCATAAAGCACTTTGGGGGTACCGATTAGGCTAATGACCAAATCTCACGGAAGTACACCTCGTAATGAACAGGTGGTATCCATCAAGTGAAGACGAAGGATTTACAACGAGGGAACCTGATGGAAAGAAAGAGGATGAGAAGACGAAAATGTTCTTGCATGGGGCTCAACGTCGCTGACAGAAGAAATCTGCTACGACCAACATCTCCTCACAGCTCACTGTTCATGTTTTGTTGAAAACATCCACAGGGAGTTTGTGGAACGGGAGCAACAGCAGGGAGTGCATCTTTAACATGAAGTTATATGTTCTTTTTTTGGACACATTTATCCCCAAAAACTGCCTCACCGAGTTTCATCAGAAGTCATTTCATGACAGCATGACCTCAACGAGACATTTAGCCTGAATGTGTGGATGAGTCGGTGTCAAACCAGGAAGCTGTGGAGCTTTATGCACATGGTCCACTCTGAAAACAAGCCACAACATAGAACTAACTGACACAGCGTCACATGAACAGGACTGAGACCCACTGACCAACCACAGAACTGTAAACAGGCGCAGCACTGAACCATGGGAGAGAGCGCACGGCGGGCAGAGGGGAGGGAGTGTCTCGACAGTCAAAAAGAAGAAAGCAAGTCAACAAACAGAAGACGAACTCAAAGGATCACCCCAGAAAAAAAAGGAAAAAACGACAGCGATGCAGAACCACGACAGAGATAGACAGGTGGAGGTAGAGGAGGCTGCAGAGCTGTGGAGGCTGCAGGAGACTTCAGCAAGACAGAGAAATAACAGAGAAGAGGGAGAGAGTCAAACAGTGATTACGAGACAACATGAAGTCCTGAGCAACACCCTGCAAGGAGGCAACAGTGAGAGAGCTGAGAGGAGTCAAAAGGGCAAAAAGAAAAAGGAACTGAGGACACACAAACAGAACAGACGACAGCCCACAGCCCACTAATACTGCAAGGGTGCAACTCCCACACACACACCGACAGCCAAAAAAAACATCACGGCACTGTTTGGATCAGTTGACAATCACATTCATCAGAATATAATAGATGTGGGGAAATGTGTGATGGGGGGAAACATTTTAAATCCTTCACCAACTCAAAAACAACGAGGCCTGTTTTTGTTGTTCTAAACACCCCCTGCACAGATGTTTCAAATTAAAAGCCTTCCAGCAGCTCAAAGGACAAATACCACCTTTCCTGGAAGGCTTTTAATGTGAAACATCTGCAGGAAGTTTCATTAATGCTAATTTAACAGTAATCGGAAGAAAATAAAACAAGGCAACAAAGAAGTGACTGAGGGAATGAAAACAGTATTGGCGTTAAAAAGAGAAAGTGAGAGCAGCAGAGTGGTGAAATGACATGACTCTGCTGTACTTGAATTGATTTTTAGAAGCTTCCCTGTTTTCTGATTTGCTCTCCTTTAATCTGTTGTTCACACAAACACTTCAGCACTACAGGAGCAATTTCACCACTCTGCTGCTCTCATTATTCTTAACGCCGATATTGTTTTCATTCTGTTATTTTGTCCAGTTGCTTCCGCTCCGCTGTTATTTCTATCGCCGTTGTGTTATTTACTGCACAGATGTCTCCCTTTAAAAGCTTTTCAGAAGATCAAACAGCATCATTTCCCCGCAAACAATTAGTTGATTTATCAACCAGCCCACTTACAGAAAATTTAACTGCCAACCATGTTGATAAATGATTAATTGCTTAAATCAAGCTTGTCCCAGCTTCTGTTTGTGAGGCTTTTGTTGCTTTAGTCTCATGAGATAGTAAACAGAATATCTGTTTGTTTTAGTTTGTTGAATTTAGAGTTTGAGAAGTCAAATTGGGCTTCAGGAAAGTGTGATGGGCGGATCAATAGTCAAAGAAAATAATCCTTAGTTGAAGCCCTAATACTCCCTTTTTCCGAGCAGGCTTTCACAGTGAAACATCTGCAGGAAGTGATAGCTTAACAGTGATGGGAAAAACAGTGAAGTAGAAGCGTTTGAAGGCATTAACCAACTGTGAGGGTTTGATTTAAAGCTGCAGTCATTGTTTTTTGGCCACTAGGGGGCAGAAAAACTCCCCTGTAAACTAATGGAAACATAATTCTGACACAATATAAAGTACAAACAGCCGTCTGCTTCTACAGCCAGCAGACACAAAGAAATATTAACAACTCATTGAAGCTGTGTAAAAAAACAGCTGCTGATGCAAACATTGTAAATGAGAGAAACAAAAAACAGAATCCAAAACTAGGAGATAAAATGAGCTAATGAGCTAAACAGAGCAGTGAGAATATACATAGTGACTGCCCTCTACAGCAAAAAAAACCCAAAACATACTATAATAGCGATAAGAGCTAGCATTAGCACCAGCGATTAACATAAGCTAATTGAAAGGTAGATGGCGATCATGAACGGTGAGTTGAAAACAATAAAGTGCGGCTACACATTAAAGTAACATAGACCGAGCTCAGCAGTTCATGTGGTGCTTTTTAGGTAATGTAGCAATTTGCATTAGCGCTAGCGATTAGCATAAGCTAATTGAAAGGGTAATTGCCATCATGAACAGTGAAATAAAAAACAGTAAAAGTAGGTATTCAAAGTAACGTAGACCGAGCCCAGCAGCGCATGTGCTGCTTTCTATGTTCTGTAACTGTAGCATGGTGAATTATCAAGCTAGCTAGCTAACTAACTAGCCATCTGCTAAATGAGTCAAATTTAACAACTTCATGTTTCATCCACACTGTTCTCACAGCTCAAGCACATTGCTATCGCCAGATAATCAGTCATTAACACCGATTCACCAGATTTTGTAATGTGCTAACGGCTTAATTTCAAGTCAATAAAAAGGAATACGAGGCTTGTGGTGTGCTTTGATTGAAATGTTAGAGTCAAGAGGCGTTTTTCGTATTTTTTAAATATCCAGGGTAGAGGCCCTTTTACTTTAGGGTTTAGTTACTCTTCAAGTAAACAACCTGAAAACTTCTTCCACGACTGAAAAAACTACAAAGTTGTCATTCTGACTAAAGGTGTTTCTGCGGATTTCGTTCTGTGTTTTTAGTGGAGGTCATCTGTGACTGCAGCTCTGCGAATTATTCCTGTGTGCAAAAGTGTGATGAGCGTCCAAGAGCAAGGAGTGTGTGTGTGTGTGTGTGTCTGTTTCTGTGTACATCAAGAAGCATTCTGTCCACAGCAGATGCTCAAACCATGGGAGGTCGGGAGGAGGGGAGCTGTGTGCGTGTGTGCGTGTGTGTGTGTGTGTGTGTGTGTGTGTGTGTGTGTGTGGAGACAGCTTGCAGAGGAAGTTGGACATATGTTGGATCACACGGGACATTGAGGACGGATGGCTGATCGAGTTTGGAGGTTGGAGCGATGACGTCATCGACACAAACACACAGCAGTCAAATCCCTCGAATGTTAAATCTTGAGGGAAGCACCGAGGGAGCGCTTGATTTCGACACAGCGTCACCCGTGAAGGACACCTCAGAGGACAGACTGGCATGTGGCGGTGCCCCTCACTGGTGGAGCTACAGTTGTGTCTCAATTCTCAGAGCGCGATGGGACATTTGGGCTTATGCAACAACATCAAATATATACTGTGGAGAAATTATTCTCAAAGAACAAGTTAATTTGTGCAAACAAAATTAGATTTTGTACGCAGTAAATATACTTTGTGTTAGATATTAACAACCTAAGCACACAATGGCAACCTCTTTGACTCCGTTGTGCACATTTACTCCCTCAACCAAAGCACATACTAGTTTCCAACAACCTTCATCAAATGCTGTTCTGGAAGTTAATGTGTATTTTATTAGCTTGTAACCTCGTTATCTCTGTAGCTAGCTAGCTAACTAGCCAGATACGATATAGCAGAATTAAGCTAGTTGGCTAACATGACAAAGGGAAAGCCTTAAGTTTCATTAAAGTCGTTTAAAAATAACGGAATTGTGTACTATTTATATAACTAGCTGACTTACTAAATACTTTCAGCCACACTAAGGTGCCAAGTAAGAATTATTTTCACTATCAATTTATTTGCGATTACTTTAGCGATGAATCAGTCTATAAATCAGTCTATAAAATCAGAAAACACAAATACAATTTCCAAAAACCCAACACGACATATTGTATGCAAACATTGCTTGTTTTTAGTTAGCATCATAGAAGACCAAGAAGGCGACAAAATATTCATATTAGAGAAACTGACCAGTTGAGTTTTGGCATATTAGCTTGAAACAATGACTACTGACAATTAACTGGTAATGAGTCATTTTTTAATCAACTGACAAATCAGATCTCCTTATTATTAAATTAAATATATCACAGAATAATAATATTTTAGACTCAGATTCAGAGGCAGTTTATTTTGTAACTGTAACTACATCAATGATTTTAATTATTTGGCTAATTAGCTGGCAATTAAAACAAGTTGGTTTAAGAGCAACTGACTAAAGGACAGCGATAGTTACTTTTTTGTGCCAACGTGAATAATATTAAACTAATGCACTTATTGAGCAAAACATGTATTTTAGTTCCCTCAAATTAAATTATTCTTGGGTAATTTCTCCACAAAATAAAATGAATGTGGTTTTAAAAAACTTGTGTCTTTTGCTCAAAACATCCCGACACGCTCTGAGAACGTAAAGCACAAATGTAAATCCCATCATCGCCCTTATGTCAGTATGAACGCTGTGATTGGCTGTCAAAGACTTGAAGGTTGAGAGTTGCACCCTTTTACAGGTAAAGCAAGGCGAGAGAACGTCCCCCTTTATACAGCAGAGAGAGAGAGAGAGAGGGAGAGGGGGAGAGAGAGAGAGAGAGATGGACTGGACACTCCCCTCCTGCCGCTGAGTGGAGGGTGAGGAGAGGGTGAGTAACAGGGAGGATGGAGAGACAGAGAGGGACAGATGGATGAATGGAGGGGTTACCTTTGTTGCGATTTTCGGGGGGTCCTTGTTTTTTACCTGTTCGGACAGAGAGAGAGGGCGGAATGCTGATAAGATGGCTCAAAAGAAAAATAAGATCAAATCAAACTGAGGGAGAACACAAAGTTCAAACTGATAGAAACCCACAAGTGTGTGTGTGTGTGTGTGTGTGTGTGTGTGTGTTGTGGGCAGGAATGGACCAATCAGAGGAGAGAGACACGCCACTTCCTGCTGCGGAGAACCAACCGTGTTTGACGGCAGAGCTAATCAGTTCATCAATATATCAGTGATCGACATACATAAAAGTTTGAGTCAGGAATTTGATGGAATGTCAAACAATAACGTATGAAACAATTACACATTATTATCTTGAATTGAACTGATCAATAATCCAATTCAACATGTTCATATATTTCTAAATCAGGTTTGTTGTGATCGTCTCATCACAAAACGATTTAGCCGTTTTCAGTTTTTTGAAAACAATCTGTACATTCTCTACAGCCACTGGTTGGAAGTTTGAGCAGATGGTCAGTCTGAAGGGTTAACATTCGTGGTGTTTGTGTCACCCTGGTGGCTCAAGGTAAAAGTAATCAAAAATAATATTAATTGTATATGGTACTCACCTCCCAAGGCTCTCCATGGCCCCAAAAAGTTATCTTTCAAATAGTGTTAAAGAGGGCGGAGCACGCGGAAAATGATGTATAGGGAGGTGAGTCCTATTCCTTTAAGGTGCTGGTTCAGATCTGGCAGGGGCAGCAGTCTCTCTCTCATTTAACTTCCTGTCGTCTCTCTACCGTCGACCTTTGTCAATGTAACGATTGGTCAACAATTATTCCTCCGACTTACACACTTATTGTGGAAAGCTTTCGACAAAGCTGCAAGTCTTCTCCAACAAAGTGTGGACCGGTTCAGGTTGTGTTTAATTGTTGAAGTGACTTTGAAGGATTCTGTTGACTTCCTTCTCTGCATATATCTGAACTGTGATCGTTATCACTGTCTGCTGTCATGTATTGATCAGATAAAACGACAGGTGGAGGTCGGGGGGATTGTCCTCCGCAGGGGCATTAACTTCCTGTTGCCCTAATATGGAGCTATCTGCTTTTATTGTAAAAGGAGGTTTGGCAAGGTCAAAGCCAACACACACACACACACACACACACACACACACACACACAGCTCTTTGTTATTCAGCTCGTGGTTTGTGATTGATGACAAAGACTGCTGCAAGTGTGTTTGTGTCTTTGTGTGTTTGCACAGATACACACACACACATACACACACACACACACACACACACACACACACACACACCTGCGACTTTACATGAATACATGAATGTGTGTGTGGGTGTTTTCAATGTGTATTCCTGTGTGTTAAGTGGGTTGATGCAGCCATGTGTGACAGTACAGTGTGCCGTCTGTCTGCTGTTATCAGAGACTCGAGAGACACACAACAGCACAACAGTGTGCGTTCTTGCACTTCTGTCTTTGTGAGGACCAATTCAAGTCTCAGACTTGGCGGGGAAAATACTAAAAGTGAGGACATTTTTCGGAAAATTAGGCCAATTTTGGAAAGTTTAAAGGGTTGAGGTTTGGTTTTAGGATTACGGTTCGTATGAGAGGGGCTTGGGAATGTATTATGTCAATGAAGGCCCTCACATGTGTGAAGTGCTGATATAAAAGATCTCTTTTTCTGCTCATTTTCAGTTTAATTGGAGTGGAATCTAAAAGCTTGTCTTGTGGTCCTCTTCATTAGGAACTCATGACTGGTTTGGGTTTTTTTTAAATGAGTGAATGGAGGCCGAAATGTGAACCCGAGCGTCTCTCTCCGCTGAGCTGGTTCATTCAGCCGGTTGACAATGAATGCCTGACAAACTCAAACCTTAGCAGTAAAACAAATGATCAGACAAAAACAAACTCAAGAAAGAGACATGAGTAAAAGGGGGTTAGCATGATCACAAGCAAATCAAAAGCAATAGAGACCGACTGCAGAAGCCTGTTGGTTTGCATCAAACTGCTCTGTGACAGTACGAGGATCGTCTGGACTTTTTGAAGGGTTCCACTTCAAAAATCCACTGTATGTAAACAGGGGACGGTACGTTTTGCAGTTTTAACCAACATTACATCACTGTCAGATCAATACCTCAGTGGAGTGGCCATTAACTACCGTGAATAAATGAGACCAGGACGGAGTGACCAACCAAACAGATTTGTAGTATTTTGGAGGATTGTTTTGTCTTTAAGGTCAATTCATTTGCAACTGGACAGTAAAAATCTAAATTGATTACAAGTAAATCTACCCATCGAGCAATTATTCAGTTTCCAATAATAACAATGGAAG